>LBNU01012935.1:0-14597 GCA_014162995.1 Artemisia annua | reverse complement strand
TAAACCCGTTGCTCTATAAAGATTTCTAACCTTTTCCTACATTTTAAAACACTTTTTAATGCTATATTTACATAAATCAATATGCAAATATGAACACAAACACGTGGTTGATGCGGATAATTGTAAACACAAGAAGTTTTACAATCCTCCTATGCAGAGTACCTAACCGTTGTAGTGTAGTATAAGTAAGACACGGCGGATTGATCATTCTCTAGGGGAATAGTGAGGTAGGTGATGTGCTCACCGTGTACAAGTTTTTAAATTTATAAACACGATTTATATAATTATCTATTTAACACACACGAGCAAGTATACTCATCCGTGATAGTAAAGGTGGGTAAGTCGAGATCGTCCCAAGGGATTTAGCGATTATTGTATTTAAATGTAACAAGCTTTTGTAAAAAGGGTTGTCAATCCAATTTAGTGAAAATTCAAAAATAGAATTCAATCAATCAAAAACATATACTTGTGTGTAATTCCTTAACCAATTGCATAGAGTATTGTAAGAAGTTTGGTGTAACTTGTAATGATGCACAAATCTTATATGAATGATTAACAATCAATGGTTTATGTCATGAAGAATCATGGCTAAGAATTCAATCGCCTAGTTAACTTTCGACCAATTAACTATTATGATAATTCTCTTGAAAATCCCTTTGTTTGAAAAGCATTTCTTACGAATCCTCTCGGCCCTTTCTCATGATGAAATCGTTTTAAATCTATTTTAATGAGTAAATAGGGCTAATACCAAAAAAAACGTATCATACTTGTCCAAAATATCAGTTTCGCGTAGGGAACCTTTTTTTTTCCTCATTGGTGTACTAAACTTGCATTTTATTGCCAAAAATACGTACTTTGTACTATTTTCTGACTGTTGAATTACATTTTTTCCCCTGACTTTTTAATAACTTGAGGGGCAAAAATGTCCAAAAGTACGTACTTTTGGCAATAAAATGCAAGTTTAGTACACCAATGAGGAAAAAAAAAGTTCGCTGCGTGAAACTGATATTTTGGACAAGTATGATACGTTTTTTTGGTATTACCCCGAGTAAATATGATGATTGTCACACATCATATCCCATACTAATTCGTGCACTAACGTTTTGGAATAAAAACATAAAGAAAATCCTTTCGGCCCTTTTAATCCTTAAAGTGTTTTTACCAACAAATTAAGCAGGATTAGATATTATTCCAACAAACTCACAAAATAAGAAATGTTTTCATGCATCACTTTTTAGATTAGAATACTCCAACAATCGTTACATCATGCACATAAGTATACAAAAAATTACTCCATAGCAATTAACATAATAACACACAAGTAACAAACAAAATTTTCATTAAACTCAAAGTAAAAGTAGTTCTTTATAAGAAAACAAGATATACCTAGTTTTAGAATTACAAGAACTAGAATCGTGGAACTATAGCATCCACACTCCTCGAATCGCCTACTATGACAAGTAAACAACTCCAAACTCGAACTAAACAATTGAGACTCGAATTCAAAGTTTCCTGGACGTTTTTACAGCACTTCTATACTTTCGGGCAATAATAATAAGATAGTAATCACTTTGGTGTAAGCCTATTACTAATTTGGTATGTCACACTTAGTATCTATGCATAGGATCCAATATATAATGTAAGAACACTTATTCTTCAAGCCAAAACGTTCCTCCAGAGTTAATATCAAGAAATGATCGGACTCTAATGATTAATTAGAAGTAAAACCTTCATTTAATGCGAAAATGGTAACTGCAGCTCAGCCCATCCGATCGGATCAATCTCCATCCGATCGGCTCCTTCTGTTTGGTCCACTTCAATCGAATCGGATGCGGGGGCATACCGATCGGTTGAGAGTCTTCTTCTCTCCCATTTTTGACTTTTTCTTGACTTTCCTTGTCGCATGCTTTATCCTTTATTTAGATGCTGATTTCTTCCATAGAACTTGATATATGAACATGGAAATCTTAATACTCTCAAATCATTGAGTCCTTGCGTGGTTTCTATCTTGTCTCCACCTCGAGAATCTTCCAAATGTGCATCATCACTTCAATTCTTCGTATATTCGTCATCTTTTCCTGTATTTGGCTACATTCGCTTGCATATACACTTTTTCATGGTTAAATAACAAATAACCAAATCTGATGCACAAAACTAACGATAACGCAACTAAAAACATGCTCATTCTGAGCGTTATTAGTAGGCTCGAAGTGTATGAAAAATTAAGTCTAAGATTTGATTGAAGATTATTTTTGGTCTTTTATATTTTATAAGAAAGGAAGTAAAATCTCGGGTATTGGAAGAGTTGGTTTTTTAAACTAATAATTAAATCTAAATTAATAACAAGGAAAGGTAAATTGGTGGAAACTCGTATAGGTAAACAAACGTGCTCACTTAATCATGCATACACCCTAGTTAAATTCTTTAACTTATTGCTCTGCCACCCTTGTTGGTGTAATGTGTAACTATTCTCTTAATTCAGTAGTGGGTTGGTCAAGTCCGGTATCTTCGTGACAAACTAGGCAAGTGTTACCTGCAGACACGCTCTCGCCCAATAATATATCACGCGCAAGAATCTCCACTTAGTTGACTTATGGTTGCGAGAGTCTCCTCTAATTCTAATCATGTTTCACTAGACGTCTAACTGTGGTACAAGATACAACTAGTTTTCTAATGCCTAACAAACACACTACTAACTAGAAGCAATAATATTAAAGACTACAACTAGGTTTCATGCAATCATAAGCAAACACAAATTAATTTAGCCTAGCATGTTAAATCGAAGAAAATAAAGACAAATAATCATATAACACATAAACATATTGTAATGATTAATAGATGAATAACTTATCTTCAATAAAACATGGAGTCCTTGGTGGCCAAATAGCCTACAAAAGCTTCAAAATTCAGACTATGGTTTGTCCTTCAAAGTTACACACAAAGTTCCACCCTAATAATGAAAATAAAGCGAAAATATATATAGGATTATAAACGTGACGACATCACTTGCAAGTTGTGACACCGTCAAGCCCGCCGTCATCTAGGGTTTCTTTCTTGCATCGACTTAGTTGTGATGGCATCACTTAATAATTGTGACACCGTCAGCCTTCATAACTTTGTTCTTGACACCGTTACTTCGAGGCCATCTCAAATCTCTGAGCCGTCAGCTCATACCTAGTGACGACGCACCAATTGGCCGTGATGCCATCACAAGGCCTTTTTGTGACGGTTTTCCTGGTGTTGTCATTTTATTTGTTTTCTCGTCCAATCAAGCCCAAAATGTGTCATTTTCTAGCATTTGCTTCCCAAGTACCTAAAGCTCAAATAGATACAATTTAGGGCAATAAATAATAAAATAGTATGGATTCAGAGGCTAACTGACCCCTTAAAAGCGTATGAAATTACACCTCATCACTGGTGATGTATGTACAAACCATAAAGCAATTAACAACTCAATAGTTTGATTAGTTTCTCATTAGGGTAGTATGTTTGATCGTTTGATTTTAATAAATAAGACATGAAAGGATTTGTGTGCAAACAATACAACGGTTTTCACACTTGCCTTCACATAAATCGAATGGTCATACCAGTGCACACTAAACAGAAAAATGGAAGCGGAAATAAGAAACGAGTTTACAAAATGAAAAGAAAATAAAGAGGAAATGAAAATACGACGTTATTTTCATTTAAGGTTTAAATAGATATTACACGAAAGTCTAATATTTATCCAGGATCAATATTAGAGGGTAATTAATGACATAGGCAAAACAACAAACCCCTACGAGTAGTTCATTAAGGTCGGTAGACCGAAACCCTCCAAAAGGAGGTGTTTGTATCTTCGTCAAACTTGTTGACTTGGTTAACAAGTTTAGGGAGTTTCCTAATCCCTCTAGAATTCTCTTTGGTATCCTATAAATACTAAAGGCTTTATAAGGATTCTCATAACACTCCTTAATCTGTATAACTCTCTCTCCCCTATCTTGTTATGTGTTTGACCGAACCAAAGGGATAAAACCCTTGGCCGATTATTACAAGTCGACTTGTATCATTCGATCCCTAAATCGACTTCTCTAGTCGATTTAGGGTTTACCTGGTTTCATACTCGCCTAACTTACGATAGGTTATTCATAGCCCTAGTTCTACCTGTGCAGTACCGGTGGATACCTAACACAACCCTAGAAGTGATAATCCCCAAGAAACACTAGTATTTTGAGGAATCAAGGAGATCACAAAGGTGTTCCGTGCATCATAAAAGGTCAAAGAAGCTTACTTATAGCATATTAACAAGTAAGTCTTCTAAACACCCTTTATACATGTCTGATAACTATGTGGATGACCACCAGAACCCTTCAAGATATCTTTATGTGTTATTGTGCTTCTCTCTCTTCTATTTCAAGGATATATGGTTGTTTTCCACGTCAGGAGACCCTCTGTCTAACAATTTAAGGCTTTAGACAAACCATGACATGTCCATGATATAAGAGTCATTGAATTCCACAAGTGGTGATCGCTCCTTTGTCCAATCACTATAAATTTCGATGCCGTTAGTGACAAATTTTAAAAGTGTATTACCATTTTTAGAAAGCGACATAACTCCTTATGATGCATATTTATCCACCATAAACCGAAGATGAAAAATCTAATTAGGAGTAACATTGTTTTTATCTCTAACCCAAATCCATGCATAATCATATATTCATATTCATAGGTTGTTACAGCTAGAGAATCGTTGGTGATTGTAAATTGTCCAAATTTATGCATGCACCTTTGCAATCTCATCTAAAACTTGTATTTAGAATTCTAAGATATGTTGAGAAGTCACCAGGTAAAGGTATCACTTTTAATAAAAGTTCTGATCTTAGTCTAAATGTTTTTGTTGATTTTGATTGGGCAAAGTGTAAAGTCACTAAAAAGTTTGTAACTGGTTATAGTGTGTTTTTGGGAAACAACTAGTTTCCTGGAAAAGTAAAAAAGCAAACTGTTTTGGCCCAATATTCTACAGAAGTAGAATATAGGGCTATGAACATTGTAACTTGTGAAGTTACATGGATAATGAAAGTTCTTACTTCACTGAATGTGAAAATAACTCTTCCTGACACTCTTAACTGTGATAACTGATAACAGCTTTGCAATACAAATTGCAGCAAATCCTGTGTTCCATGAGAGAACAAATCATTTTAGAATAGAGTTGTTTTTCTTAAGATAAAAAGTTGCAGTTGATATTGTCAAAACTATTAAAGTTAAATCTGAGGACAATGTAGCTGACATTTTTACCAAGGGTTTAAGTGTTGCATATCATTTCAGCTGATATTGTCAAAACTATTAAAGTTAAATCTGAGGACAATGTAGCTGACATTTTTACCAAGGGTTTAAGTGTTGCATATCATTTCAAGTTTTGCAGGTTTTTGGGTTTAATAGATTTATACCAAAAGTTATCTTAAGAGGGAATATTAAAAAAATAAGTGACTTGGTAAAAATCTAACACAAAAAGGTAAAAAGGTAAGGTTTACATTTTGCATATTGATATTTGTGTTTTATAGATATGCATGGACCAAATATGCAAATCCTTGAAAGATGGAAGGCTGGTTGAGTAAAAAGATGTGAGGAGGTCAAAAAGTGTTTTAGATCTGATCTTTGTATAGATTTCTAGAGAGAGAAAAACAAAAGTATGTGACAATAACTGATCACTTCACTTTTTATGAACTTGTAGTTTGCTTCAAACATAAACCAACAAAGATTCTGCTAAGTTAAACAAACATGGTTGGTTTATTTTCAAGGTTTTCTGTTAGTAGAAATGGTCATCGTAGATCACAAAGTGCACTTGTAAGTCTTTCTAAACTACTACTAGTACTTGTTTACATATGTTTGTTAGATTATGTTTTTGTTTAAGACCCTTTTGAGTACTTGTTAAGATTTTTTTGTTCTTTAGTATTTATGTTTGCGTTAAGTTTGTCAATGATTGTTTGTTGTGATATATGAACTAGATTTTGTTAGATTATGGCTCTCTTTTTTTTTTTTTTTTTTTTTTTTAATATCAATACCCTTTTAAGTACTTGTTAAGATTTTTTATTTTTATTTTTATTTTTTAATAATAAAATAAGCAGTTTGAAGAAGCAATTATAAGCTGTTCATGAAAACACTCTAAAGTAAGGTATTTCAAAGCGGACTTGTATGATTTAAGTATTTGTTTACATTGATAATTGGATTTGTGTTATTTTACTAATTGTTTTAAGTATTTCTTAATGTGGTTTGTTTTAGTTTGTTTGTAAAATTTGGGGTTGACTTTTGAGAGTTTAAAATTTTGGGGTTTGACTTTTAGCTCAATATGTTGAAGACTATTCTAAATTTGGTGTTTTATATTGTACATTGAGTTGATGGAAATAGTTTTTGAATTTACTTATATTTGTAAAAAGCAGGCATTTGCGTTTGTTGTATATTAACACAAGAGTAAATACTTAGATAAATAGTGTGAAGGAAATTCTGATACAACTCTTGTTTTGGAATAAGCAGTTTGATATATGCAAATTTAACATATCTTAAAATAAGCAAATATGATACAGTTTTCCTCTGAATTCACTATATGTTGATATCAGATAGCATTTCTTGTTCTATTAGAAAATTTCAAGTTAACTATTGGTTTCCATATAATCACCTTGTTTGTTAATCTAACACGTTGGATGTAAAAAAACCAAAAAGTTGCGTGTCAAATTTGATTTTGGAAATTATAACGTTGGAAATACGCTTTCATTTCACTTTCGGATTAGCTGAGTTTTGCAATTATAACTTATTTTGGGGGTCCTTTGTGTTTTTTGAATTGTATTATTAGTTAATTGTGCGTTTGGTTGCTTAATTACTTNAACATGGTTGGTTTATTTTCAAGGTTTTCTGTTAGTAGAAAT
The DNA here is from genome assembly GCA_014162995.1 of Artemisia annua. Taxonomy (NCBI): domain Eukaryota; kingdom Viridiplantae; phylum Streptophyta; class Magnoliopsida; order Asterales; family Asteraceae; genus Artemisia; species Artemisia annua. Next base: position 7,698 of record LBNU01012935.1, on the reverse strand, counting down.
GGTCATCGTAGATCACAAAGTGCACTTGTAAGTCTTTCTAAACTACTACTAGTACTTGTTTACATATGTTTGTTAGATTATGTTTTTGTTTAAGACCCTTTTGAGTACTTGTTAAGATTTTTTTGTTCTTTAGTATTTATGTTTGCGTTAAGTTTGTCAATGATTGTTTGTTGTGATATATGAACTAGATTTTGTTAGATTATGTCTTAGATTTTTTATTTTTATTTTTATTTTTTAATAATAAAATAAGCAGTTTGAAGAAGCAATTATAAGCTGTTCATGAAAACACTCTAAAGTAAGGTATTTCAAAGCGGACTTGTATGATTTAAGTATTTGTTTACATTGATAATTGATTTGTGTTATTTTACTAATTGTTTTAAGTATTTCTTAATGTGGTTTGTTTTAGTTTGTTTGTAAAATTTGGGGTTGACTTTTGAGAGTTTAAAATTTTGGGGTTTGACTTTTAGCTCAATATGTTGAAGACTATTCTTAATTTGGTGTTTTATATTGTACATTGAGTTGATGGAAATAGTTTTTGAATTTACTTATATTTGTAAAAAGCAGGCATTTGCGTTTGTTGTATATTAACACAAGAGTAAATACTTAGATAAATAGTGTGAAGGAAATTCTGATACAACTCTTGTTTTGGAATAAGCAGTTTGATATATGCAAATTTAACATATCTTAAAATAAGCAAATATGATACAGTTTTCCTCTGAATTCACTATATGTTGATATCAGATAGCATTTCTTGTTCTATTAGAAAATTTCAAGTTAACTATTGGTTTCCATATAATCACCTTGTTTGTTAATCTAACACGTTGGATGTAAAAAAACCAAAAAGTTGCGTGTCAAATTTGATTTTGGAAATTATAACGTTGGAAATACGCTTTCATTTCACTTTCGGATTAGCTGAGTTTTGCAATTATAACTTATTTTGGGGGTCCTTTGTGTTTTTTGAATTGTATTATTAGTTAATTGTGCGTTTGGTTGCTTAATTACTTGAAGGACCAAAAGGAAGATGCGGTACCGGATACATTGGCTATAGAAACAACAAGTGCTGCAGGAGTTATGTCTACTTCTCATCATGGAATTGAAGTAGCAGTTGAGTTTAAACTTGTTGAGCATCCTATTGAGCCTCTTGATATTGATCAACCCATTCAATGCCCACTGCCTGAACCTTCAATCCTTAATGTAAGTGCCCTCTAAACTAGTTTCTTTCAGTTTGTGACAGAAGTTGTGAAAACATGATGACATCTTCATGACAGCCGAATGAACTTTAAGTATAAATAGGAATAAGTAGCAAACGGATTGTTAGAGAGTTATTTACTTTACAAAAGTTTATAGGATTGACAGTGTTCTTGATTGACTGAGTTTGTGATTCATTGTTTTTGAGTGAGAGGATTTTGATTGAGTTTGTGTGTTTGTGATCTTGAAAATCAGAGTTTGTTTGTGTTCTTGGTGTTCTTCATTTTCGATTAAAAATAAATGCAAATTCAATAGAAAATTAAAGGGGGACGAAGACGAGGGTATATTAGTCATTTCGCAGGCCGTTGACGGGTCAAGGGACACAATTTGCAGCAAAACGTCCACATCCACAGTAGTGGCATAATTTGCAAAAAAAATCTTTTCGGTGGCATAACTTGCGAATTGGGTATTACTCAGGGATTTTTTTTGCAGTTTACTCCTAAATATAATAAGTTTCATGAGAAAATGTTTGCATCCGGTCTATATTTTTCTAGATTTGTGGCCTATGTAATTTTTTAACTTTTAAGAGTTTGGTGACCTTATACATTGTCCCTATAAACTGCTACACTTTGACCTTTAAAAGTCAACCAGTTACTTTCTGCAGGGACAATCGAGATAGATTTCGTTATTCTTTAACATCATTTACTTTTTCGTAGTTTTGTCATTTATAAGAATCCATGATTAACATACGCGGAATACTATTTGGCAACCTATACATTTTCCAGTAGTTTAGTTCTGATTTTATTTGCTGACTTACTTGTTTTGTTACACAAAAGGATGGAAGAATATGGAAAGAGCGTGTGTCTGCAGGCGTGAACACGAGAGCAGACATAATGCCAGAAGAAACAGGAGCCCCACCTCAACCCGAAACACCTAAAATGAAGTCAAGACCTCGGACAAATCGTATGATATTACCATCAATCAGTGCACCTGAGCATAACATTCTTAAACTCCTTGAAGAGTCTGGGATGTGAGTTTATGCCTTGATAATTGTATACCATCTACGTGACTAATTACATTGCTACAAAATTGTGGCACTTCGATGTAAATTCCACGTGATTTCATATCAAAATTTATCAGCGGAAGAAATAAAAAACAGTAAGTATGTACTCCTAATTTGCAATGAATTATTTGCGAAAGAAAAAAAGGTTGCTACGAGCAACCATAGCACAAGAGTATTATACAAGTTTGAAAAAAATCTGAAAATAATTTAAATGCTTATTAGCGACCTTAAAGAAACGTACACATTTTGGTAAGTGTCTACAAAGCTTCTTTTATGTGTTATTGTGCTTCTCTCTTTTCTTTCAATGACAGATGGTTTGTTTTCCACGCAAGGAGACCCTCTGTCTAACAATTCAAGGCTTTCGACAAACCATGACATGTTCATGATATAAGAGTCATTGAATTCCACAAGTCGTGATCGCTCCCTTGTCCAATCTCTATAAACTTCAATGCCGTCTGGGAAAAAATTTAACAGCATATTACCATTTTTTAGAAAGTGGCATTACTCCTGATGCATATTTATCCACCTTAAATCGAAGATGAGCAATCCAATCAGGTGTAACATTGTTTTCTTCTCTAACCCAAATCCTTGCATAATCACCTTCATAGGTTATCACAGCTAGAGAACCATTGATGATTGTAAGTTGTCCAAATTTCTCATGTCTTGGCATTTCAGTCGCCCCAAAAACATGAGTACTCACATCGAATGTCATTATGTACCGATGGAGTTTAGCATATCAATTAGTATTTGCTACTACCCAGTGTAGCACTCCATTGACCAAGTGTCATACATTGGTTTCATAAGAAAACGGAGTAGCAGGGAAAGAAATCTCACACCATGTACATGTCTTCATGGTGTAAACAGATGAATTTTGTATACCTTGTCCTTCTCTGTAAGACATTGTAACAATCATGTAATCGTCGGTGGGTGGGTCAAAATCAAACCCATAGCCAAAACTTTGGGTATCAGAATAATAGTATCTCCCTAAAGGATCATCTGGTATCTTTAGTTTTCGCCTTATTAAGGGGTTCCATAGAATAAAATCATTCAGATAAACCAAGCACATAATTCCATTACATGAACCGACAACAACAGCACCTTTTAAAGGTAGCTTGAATGGTGTTATGCCATCATATCCATGTTTAGGAGACAATGGCAACTGGTCTTCCGCATGTAATGTATAGAAGTATTCAAAGAAACTATAGTAGGATATTTTTTATGGAATTGAAATTCCATGTTTTAGCAAAATTTTTCTGGTGATCTAATAGTGTGCAGGCGGATGATTTCTCGGCTAGCAATAAGAGAGAATAAAGATTTGGAAACCGATCTAAATCGAATGAGCGATTTGGGTGGTAATCTAGTGAAAATTTCAACAAGCAACTCTTCGCATATATAATCTGACATTGTGTAAGGGTATTACATATTTTGCTAAGCTTAGTTTGTACAACTAAGTGTGCACAAATGATAAATAAAGATGAATTGAGAGAAATCGTATATTACTGAATGAATTTCTCCATACACAATAGCCAATTAGAAAGGGTGATTCTATTCGGAAAATTAAAAATGACAGCATAAGATCACTAGACAACAGCTAATACATTGTATGATTAGGGCGAATCCTTTAAATCACGCAATTTACATTTATAACGAAATCAAAGTAAAAACAGAAAGTAGTTCAAATTAGGGGAAATTCGAAAATTGAGGGTCAAAACGTAGAAATTGGCGAAATCTGTCAAGGTAAACCGTCTATGACTGTTTGCCATAACAATGGGCTCGTCGCAGGCTTTTCAATGATATATTATTATGGGACCAGCAACTCCAAGCGATCCAAAATTGACGCCCTTTAAAGTTGGGCCGTTTTTCAACCCGTTTATCCCACTCTTCATCCAAAAATCTGCTAACCCATGCACCGTTCATGATATAACTTTTGTCCTACTGTGCTGCTTTTTTTTTCCACGAACAGATGGTTTGCTTTCCTCGTAAGGAGACCCGGTGTCGAACAATTCAAGGCTTTCGACAAACCATGACAGAAGAGTCATTGAATTGCACAAGTCGTGCTCGTGTCCTTGTACGATTTCTATAAACTTCAATGCCCTTAGGGGAATAAGAGTTCAATAGGCAATTACCATTTATAGAAAGCAGCATAACTCTCTCTGATACTTTCGACTTAAACACAAGATAACTAACCCAATTGGGAGTAGTATTGTTTTCTTTTCTAACCCAAATCCTTGCATAATCACCTTCATAGGTTATCACAGCTAGAGAACCGTGTATAGTAGTTGTAAGTTTTACAGAGTGCTCGTGTTCTGGCAATTCAATCATGCCAAAAACATGAGTACTCACATCGAATGTCAATATGTACAGATGATGGATGCTAGCACATCTACTCTGATTTGTAATTCTTACTACCCAGTGTAACACTCCGTTGACTAAATGTCCTTCTTTAGTTTCAAATAGGTTGACTAAATGTTCTTCTCTAGTTTCATAAGTAGACGGAGTAACCGGGTTGGAAATCTGACACCATGTACGTGTCTTCATGGTGTAAACGAATGCATATGTATCATTATTTTGTTCATAATTGAAAGAAAGCGTAACAATCTTGTAATCCTCGGTGACTCGGTCAAAAGCAAACCCAGTGACGTTGATGAAAGCTCTCCGTAAAGGATGGCTCGGTAACTTCAGTTTGCGCCTTATTATGGGGTTCCAGAGAATCAAATCTCCATTATCAATAACCAACATAATTCCATTACATGAACCAACAACACCAGCTCTACTTTTTATTGGAAAAGGAAACTTGAATGGTGTTATACCATCATATCCGTGTTCAGGAGACAATGGCAATTGGTTTTTCAAATGTAATGTATAGTGATGACGTATAGTCTATACTCTCTTTTTTTTTTTTTTTTTTTTTTTTAATATCAATACCCTTTTAAGTACTTGTTAAGATTTTTTTTTTTTTTTTTTTTTTTTAATAATAAAATAAGCAGTTTGAAGAAGCAATTATAAGCTGTTCATGAAAACACTCTAAAGTAAGGTATTTCAAAGCGGACTTGTATGATTTAAGTATTTGTTTACATTGATAATTGGATTTGTGTTATTTTACTAATTGTTTTAAGTATTTCTTAATGTGGTTTGTTTTAGTTTGTTTGTAAAATTTGGGGTTGACTTTTGAGAGTTTAAAATTTTGGGGTTTGACTTTTAGCTCAATATGTTGAAGACTATTCTAAATTTGGTGTTTATGTTGTACATAGTTGATGGAAATAGTTTCTGAATTTACTTATATTTGTAAAAAGCAGGCATTTGCGTTTGTTGTATATTAACACAAGAGTAAATACTTAGATAAATAGCGTGAAGGACTCTTGTTTTGGAATAAGCAGTTTGATATATGCAAATTTAACATATCCCATCTTAAAATAAGCAAATATGATACAGTTTCCTCTGAATTCACTATCTGTTGATATCAGATAGCATTTCTTGTTCTATTAGAAAATTTCAAGTCAACTATTGGTTTCCATATAATCACCTTGTTTGTTAATCTAACACGTTCGATGTAAAAAAACCAAAAAGTTGCGTGTCAAATTTGATTTTGGAAATTATAACGTTGGAAATACGCTTTCATTTCACTTTCGGATTAGCAGATTTTTGCAATTATAACTTATTTTGGGGTCCTTTGTGCTTTTTGACTTGTATTAGTTAATTGTGCGTTTGGTTGCTTAATTACTTGAAGGACCAAAAGGAAGATGTGGTACCGGATACATTGGCTATAGAAACAACAAGTGTTGCAGGAGTTATGTCTACTTCTCATCATGGAATTGAAGTAGCAGTTGAGTTTAAACTTGTTGAGCATCCTACTGAGCCTCTTGATATTGATCAACCCATTCAATGCCCACTGCCTGAACCTTCAATCCTTAATGTAAGTGCCCTCTAAACTAGTTTCTTTCAGTTTGTGACAGAAGTTGTGAAAACATGATGACATCTTCATGACAGCCGAATGAACTTTAAGTATAAATAGGAATAAGTAGCAAACGGATTGTTAGAGAGTTATTTACTTTACAAAAGTTTATAGGATTGACAGTGTTCTTGATTGACTGAGTTTGTGATTCATTGTTTTTGAGTGAGAGGATTTTGATTGAGTTTGTGTGTTTGTGATCTTGAAAATCAGAGTTTGTTTGTGTTCTTGTTGTTCTTCATTTTGGATTAAAAATAATTGCAAATTCAATAGAAAATTAAAGGGGACGAAGACGAGGGTATATTAGTCATTTCGCAGGCCGTTGACGGGTCAAGGGACACAATTTGCGTGGCATAATTTGCAAAAAAAATCTTTTCGGTGGCATAACTTGCGAATTGGGTATTAGTCAGGGACAATTTTTGCAGTTTACTCCTAAATATAATAAGTTTCATGAGAAAATGTTTGCATCCGGTCTGTATTTTTCTAGATTTGGTATACATTTGAGGAGCTACATATTTGGTGGCCTATGGAATATTTTAACTTCTAAGAGTTTGGTGACCTTATACATTGTCCCTATAAACTGCTACACTTTGACCTTTAAAAGTCAACCAGTTACTTTCTGCAGGGACAATCGAGATAGATTTCGTTATTCTTTAACATCATTTACTTTCTCGTAGTTTTGTCATTTTTAAGAATCCATGATTAACATACGTGGGATACTATTTGGCAACCTATACATTTTCCAGTAGTTTAGTTCTGATTTTATTTGCTGGCTTACTTGTTTTGTTACACAAAAGGATGGAAGAATATGGAAAGAGCGTGTGTCTGCAGGCGTGAACACGAGAGCAGACATAATGCCGGAAGAAACAGGAGCCCCACCTCAACCCGAAACACCTAAAATGAAGTCAAGACCTCGGACAAATCGTATGATATTACCATCAATCAGTGCACCTGAGCATAACATTCTTAAACTCCTTGAAGAGTCTGGGATGTGAGTTTATGCCTTGATAATTGTATACCATCTACGTGACTAATTACATTGCTACAAAATTGTGGCACTTCGATGTAAATTCCACGTGATTTCATATCAACATTTATCAGCGGAAGAAATAAAAAACAGTAAGTATGTACTCCTAATTTGCAATGAATTATTTGCGAAAGAAAAAAAGGTTGCTACGAGCAACCATAGCACAAGAGTATTCAAGTTTGAAAAAAATCTGAAAATAATTTAAATGCTTATTAGCAACCTGTAAAGAAACGTACACATTTTGTTAAGCTGTCTACAAAGCTTCTGTTATGTGTTATTGTGCTTCTCTCTTTTCTTTCAATGACAGATGGTTTGTTTTCCACGCAAGGAGACCCTCTGTCTAACAATTCAAGGCTTTCGACAAACCATGACATGTTCATGATATAAGAGTCATTGAATTCCACAAGTCGTGATCGCTCCCTTGTCCAATCACTATAAACTTCAATGCCGTCAGGGAAAAAAATTAACAGT
>LBNU01012933.1:25751-61818 GCA_014162995.1 Artemisia annua | reverse complement strand
ACCTGTTATCAATGTCGGACCTAAGAAAACGGCTAAGTCACAACGCAACGGGTCTCCAGCTTCCCTATCGCAGGATAATGTGTCTCCAACAACACAACCACTACCAACAGTATGTATTTCAACATGCTTCTTGTTATTCTTTTGTTTAAATAATTTCTGATATATACATGCAAAAATTCTTTATTTTTTAGACAATCAAGTGCAAACTGTGGCACATAAAGAAAACAAATGTTGTTGCTATGGGTACCATATACAAGACACAAGGAAAACAAATGCTGCATAACCAACCATGCCCAAATGATTGCTACAGAGTCTCAATTGATCAATCGTTAGTGGATGCAGCATGCATACCGGACGTAGGGAATAATGGGTTGATGAGACGAAAAGTGTTACGCTTTTAAGGGGTCATTTAAGCCTTAATTCGTATAAATGGGATCAAATATTGCCCTAAATCGTTCCTTTTGTCATTTTAGGTACTTTTGAGAGGAATTCTGGAAAACATGCATATTTGGACGTTTTTGGAGCATAAAAGTGAAGAAAACGACAAAGTCTCAAAAGAAGCAGAAATTACAACCTGACGGCGTCAGAGTCACAAGGTGACGCCGTCAGCAAGCCTTGACAAAAGAGTGGAAATCAATTATCAAATGACGGGCCAGAAAGATTTTGGAAATTAACACCTGACGCCGTCAGGTGTTAGAAGTTGTAGGCCGTCAGGTTATGAGTTAAAGAGTACTAACATCATTGGTCACTCTTTCTTTAATTCGATGTATGACTAAATATAACAAAAGGCCACACAAACATAAAATTAATGTGGCCATTGGATGATCAATAATCACACAAAATACAAATATCTTCACTTTAAACAGCATATGGTCACACTTATTAACGCTTTTGGCCACTGTTTGCTTAATTGTATGTGACTAAATACCCAAAACAAACATGGATTGTGTGACTAAATGTTACAAAAGGCCACACAAACATAAAATTAATGTGGCCATTGGATGATCAATAGTCACACAAAATACAAATTTCTTCACTTTAAACAACATATGGTCACACTTATTAACGCTTTTGGCCACTGTTTGCTTAATTGTATGTGACTAAATACCCAAAACAAACATGGTTTGTGTGACTAAATATTACAAAAGGCCACACAAACATAAAATTCATGTGGCCATTGGATGATCAATAGTCACACAAAATACACATTTGTTCACTTTAAAGAGCATATGGTCACACTTATTAACACTTTTGGCCACTTTGTTTTAAATTGTATGTGACTAACTCCAAAAAAGCAACACCCATTGTGTGACTAAATCATAAAAAACGTCACACTTATTGTATATTCATGTGGCCAAAGGACGGGAAATAGTCACACAAAATACACATTTACTAAAAAGACTCATCTCAAATGTCACATATGTTATATATTTATGTGGCCAAAGGACGAACAATAGTTACTCTCAAAAAATATTCGTGTGACTATAAGGTATTTACGGTCACTGATAATGACTAATCCAACAAAACTTGTGCCTAATTTGTCACACATATTCGGGGTTTTGGTCACTCTTTTTCGATGGAAAAGGCCACGAACTCAACAATGTGACCATATGCCACCTACGGTGGCGGGACCTTTGGTGACACACGACGAAAAAAACGTGTGTGACTATATGCATATCGTCACACATTTTGGGCGTGACCGATACAACTTTTTGTACCAGTGGATATAGCTTTGCCAGTATTGGGCATTAGCTTCTCACTTGTATCCATAGGAGTACTCACTGGATTACACTCAAAGTAATTAAATTTCCTCAACACCTTCTCAATGTAATGAGACTGAGAGATAGAAATTTTGTTACTTTCATGTTTAATCCTTATACCAAGGATAACATCAGCCTCCCCCATATCCTTCATGGAGAACTTTGATGACAAAAATACCTTAGTCAGGTCAACCTGATTTTGGTCAGTGCCAAAGATCAGCAAGTCATCAACATATAGAGAAACGATGACTCCTTTACCAGATTCATCAAATTTGCTATATACACATTTGTCAGCCTGGTTAAGTAAATAGCCACTAGACAAAACCACTTCATCAAATTTTTGATACCATTGTTTAGGTGCATGTTTTAGTTCATAAAGAGACTTAATCAGTTTACACACCTTGGTTTCATTGCCAGGCATGATAAAGCCCTGAGGTTGGTTCATGTAAACCTCCTCATCTAAGTCACCATTCAAGAAAGTTGTCTTCACATCCATTTGATGAATAACCAAATTGTGAATTGATGCCAAAGCAATCAGCAATCTTATGGTACTGATACGAGCCACCGGGGCATAAGTATCAAAATAGTCTATTCCTGACTTTTGTTTAAAGCCCTGAATAACTAATCTAGCCTTGAACTTTTCAACAGTTCCATCTACCTTCATTTTCCTTTCGAAAATCCATTTGCAACCAGGTGGTAAATCAGTCAACACCCAAGTGTTGTTGCCCATGATGGAGTCCATCTCATCATTTATTGCTTATTTCCAGAAAGCAACATCTTGGGACTTCATTGCTTCTTCAAATGTTTTGGGATCATCCTCAACAATGAAGCAATAGGAGTATTGGTCAGAGACCTCATCCCTTGTTCCTTCAATCAAATATAATTGACAGGTCCAAATGACTTTGGAGTCCTAACCCTTTTTGCTTCTTCTGAGCTCAGGTTCAGGTTGTTGTTCCACAACCTCATCAGAGACTTCTGAAACACCAATATCATTGATTCCATTTGGAATCCTTTGACTTAGTCTAAGGACTGATGAGAATCTATTCTCATCAAAAAGTGCATCCCTTGATTCAATTATTGAGTTAATTGAAACAGACTCATTAGGTTAAATAACATAGAACCTATATGCCTTGGAATGTTCAGCATATCCAACAAAGATGCATTCCATGCCTCTTTCACCCAAAGATTTCAATTTTGGATCAGGGAGTCTTACCACAAGCCTACAACCCCAAACCCTGAGAAAGTTCAGGTTGGGTTTTCTTTTAGTCCAGAGTTCATAAGGGGTTATCTTGTTCCTTTTATTGGAAACCCTATTTAATAAATAGCAAGCTGTTAACATAGCTTCACCCCAGAACCCTTGACTCAGCCCTGAATAGGACAACATGGAATTAACCATCTCCTTCAGCACCCTGTTTTTCCTTTCAGAAATACCATTTTGCTGAGGAGTATAGGGAGCAGTTGTTTCATGGATTGTACCAACAGACTGGAAATACAAAGTATCCATGTATTCACCTCCCCTGTCAGTCCTGAATCTTTTGATTAGGGACCCTTGTTGCAGTTCAACTTTAGTTTTAAATACTTTAAATTTATCTAATGCTTCATCCTTAGTATGTAACAAATAAACATAACAAAACCTAGAAGCATTATCAATAAAAGTCACAAAGTATTTCTTATTCCCAAAAGAGGGAGTAGCATGTAAATCACATAGGTCACTATGAATCAGTTCCAACGGTTTAGTTTCATGTTTTACACTTTGAAAAGGTTTCTTAGTTATTTTGTTCATCATACAAGTTTTACACTTTTTAGTGTCCATATCAAAGGCTGGAATTAACCCATCCTTAGACATATCTTGCATCCTTTTATAGTGTACATGGTCAAGTCTAGCATGCCATCATGTTGAATCATTTAGTTTAGAGGTTGACATAAAAGCAGAATTAGCAATATCATGAACAATATTAAGCCTGAACATTTGATTACATAAATAGTCAAAACCAATAAACACACCATATTTAGATAAAACAAACTTATCAAATTCAATCACTTGTTTATAACCACAATTATTCAAAATACTACTAGAAACCAAGTTCGTTCTAATATTTGGAACATTTAAAACATTAAACAAAGAAACAATCTTTCCAGAACTAAACTTTAAATCCACACATCCTCTTCCATGCACCAGGGCTGTTGACTCGTTTCCCTTATGAAGAATAGAACNGACATATCTTGCATCCTTTTATAGTGTACATGGTCAAGTCTAGCATGCCATCATGTTGAATCATTTAGTTTAGAGGTTGACATAAAAGCAGAATTAGCAATATCATGAACAATATTAAGCCTGAACATTTGATTACATAAATAGTCAAAACCAATAAACACACCATATTTAGATAAAACAAACTTATCAAATTCAATCACTTGTTTATAACCACAATTATTCAAAATACTACTAGAAACCAAGTTCATTCTAATATTTGGAACATTTAAAACATTAAACAAAGAAACAATCTTTCCAGAACTAAACTTTAAATCCACACATCCTCTTCCATGCACCAGGGCTGTTGACTCGTTTCCCATATGAAGAATAGAACCATCATTCAGTGACTCATAAGTCTTGAACCAGCTTCTATCTTTACACACATGAATTGTTGCTCCAGAGTCAACCCAGCACGCAACATCATCATCCTGCACAAAGTACACATCAGATATATATGTAACATAATAAATCTCAAAAGACTTATTAAATATATTCTGACCTTTTAGAGAATTGGTATTACCATTCCCTGATCCACTTGTGCCTGATACATTGGATTTATTGCCAATCTTAACACCTTTACAATCCTTCCTAAAGTGTTCAGGTTTCCCACACTTCCAACATGACACTTTTGGATTCTTGTTAAGATCAGATTTGGTGTTATCCCGATGCTTACGTTTGCCCTTGTTGTCATTGTAACTGGAGGAGTTGTTATGCTCCACCATATTGATAACTGATGGACCAGTAGCATTGCTACTCTTTGGCTTATCAATGTCTTGTGCTTTGATTGATTCCTCAATGCGCAAATGACTGCCCAACTCAACAAGAGTTAACTCCTCCTTCTTATGTTTCAGCATATGCTTGAAATTTTTCGAAGAAGGAGGTAGTTTATCAATGTTACAAGAGACTGAAATAACCTCATCCATGTTCATCTTGTGTTGTGCGAATCAACCAAGTATACTAAGAAGTTCATTGTATTGTTCCATGACAGGTCTAGAATCGACCATTTTGTAATTGTTAAACTTACTTACAAGGAACTTCTTACTTGATGCATCCTCAGCCATATATTTGGCTTCCAAGGAATCTCATAGTTCTTGAGAAGATTCAACATTCTGATAAATATCAAAAAGAGAATCAGACATACCATTGAGGATTAAACCCCTGCAGACGTAATCATCATTCTCCCATTTGTTTCTTACCCTTATTTGTTCCACATTAGCATCATCCCCATAATCTTCAGGAATAGCAGTAGTCAGAACGTATACCACATTCATACTTGACAACAAGAAGTGCATCTTCTTTTGCCATCTTCTGAAATCAACACCTTCAAACTTTTCCAACTTGGAAAAGTTAGCAGCCATTTGTCTCATAGCAGCAGCCATTGATTATCACTAAATAGTTTCTATTGATTGTTGGTTATTTTAAGGTTTCCCAGATCAGGGTGTAGATAATCAATGGTACCGGATATTCACTTAAAATCGTGTTATCACTTTCTATTCGACCATATGCCTGGGTTACACGAATATCTCTATGGGATAAGACCAAGTGATGTTCTTGTTTTAGGCACAAATCAAGAACTAAATCGTATTTAAGTGTTTAGGGTTTGTATGTTGTATATATCCATGCAGTTATGATACGACCTCTATTTATAATAGAGTTTACTCAAACCTTAGCCCATGGAATTATGTATAATTAGCGGCCCATTAATTATATTATAATAGTTTCCATAATAGTAGGAATCAGTGGTTATAAGATCAGTACAAACTTAAGCTTACGAGTAGGAACAACCAGTAGGAAATTTAAGCTTACCAGCAGGAACAAGCTTATACTAGCAGTAGGAACCGGTAACACTAGCAGTAGAATCATTACTACTAGCAGTAGAATCATTACTACTAATAGAAACTCTGCATAACCACTATTGAGTCAGGGTGTTCAGGGACCCAATGGGTGTACATTCCGTACCTCCAAACCCATTACCAGGTGTGAACTCATCCCTCAAGTGTAGTAAATTTTCCAACACTTTATGCTAGTTTTAATTTTATCTATATAATATAATTTTCTTTAAAGAAACAAAAACAGTCATAATATCGGAAGGTTGTGTTTTGTCGGTTCTATTCTTGTGCATTTGGCGTTGTATGTTGTGTTTAGCGAGACATTGTTCTTTTACGTCTTGCAGAGGAGAGGATGCCTAAATTGACGTTTGTCTGTTCTTCAATTTTGTTTACGTAGAATTATGCCTTTCAAAAGGAAAGAATCATTAGAAGGTTTTTAGAATGAAAACGAAAGCTTTATACTATACCATACATACACTTGTTCACAAATTCCTATGTGTTTTTGTGTAAGGTATAATTAATTTGGCATGATATATATTCTGACATCAAACATGGAGGGTCTGCAATAAATTTGCAACTACACACTGAATTATATATTATCATTGAACAAAGTCCAAAATTTTCCCACAAAAATGTGGGTAAGATACACCAAACAGGACAAAATATATTTTGAAAGCAAGATCAGAATATTGGACATGCTAGCTACCAAAGCTGTTAAAACGTCAAAATCTAAAAGGTGGGTTACTTAAAAAGCCTAGAAATTTATAAGGGAATTTCACTATCAAGTTTCATGGTTTATCTATTGTTGTCATAAATGGTTGTTTTATTCTTACACTGTTCGAAAGGGAAAGTTCCAGCCGACTGTCGTTTTTGCTTTGCTAGTAACAGCGGAAAGTAGTTGCATTTTTTTTTTTTTTTTAAATAAACTTTAACTTGAACTGTGATTGTTTATGTAAAAACTATGGTTTGTTTGTCAAGATTAGTTAGAGTTGCAAACTAGAGCTACAGTTGTATCTCAAGCTTTATTTCCTTTATAATTTTTGAACGGCAAAAACCTATACTAAAACTCTAGCGAGAAGATAGAGAAACAACAAACATCTACGAACTACAACAAATTTGGGGCTCGTTTATGTTTCCTTAGACATTATTCGAAACCTAAGTCGCAACATTCTATTTTAAGTTGCACGTAGAGGTTTTCCCAGCTTATCCAAATCGGACAAAGTAGGTCAAATATTCCTAGACCTATGGGTGATTAAAGAATGCGAACAAAGAATGATATCATCAAAAACGATACCTTTCCTAGGGGGCTTTGAATCAAAAGACAAAAAAAAAAACATTATTCCCAAAACGCTAAATGATCCCAAAGGTGGCTTGTATAACCATATCAAAGCAATCCATTCACTTTTTTTCTAGGCCACACGAATTTAATGTGCCCAGGTTATTATCAAATCGGGCAACACATACATGTAATCTACAAACCCCCACCATTTTTCAACTTTAGCACAAAGATCGCTTGCAGTCTCACAATTGATGAATAGGTGTTGTCGGTTTGGTAAAAACACGATTGCATACGCATGTGCATCGAACTCAAGAATCGGTGACTTTAGAAATGACACTTGCATGCTTTGACGTACCCAATCTCTTTGGAAGAACACCATAGATTACAATGATATAATCATATAATTTCCTAATCACGTACACACTCTAGGATTGTTTATATCAATAGGCATTTTTGTCAATAATCAAATGATTGGAGTGTAAAACCTATGTACGTGTTTGTACATTCACACCTTGCTATCAGGAGCCCATTGGGCATTATATAAAAGTCATTAATTAGATCATTATCATTCTTTCCATCCATAACACCACCTCATATTAATTGAGTTCTAGCAATTTGGTTATACCCATTTTAACCTTTTCTTATTTGATCTATACTACATTTTCACAAAATATATCAATTAAATCTTGAAGAATAAAATGGTAATCGACATTTTGATCACAAAAGATATCTTTGGCACCAATCTTTTCTACAACTGTCCCAATTTTTAATTGTCCCAATCATTTATGTTTACTTGTCCCGATCTTTTCTCCAACTGTAATATTTGTAAGTATAGCAGAAAAAATTCCTATATTGACTAATGTGTATAGAATATTAAGATTTTAGCGTTAGTAATCTTTTTTTTGGGTAAAAGGTTAAAAGACCGGGTAAATATATTACTCCAAAAAGCATTTAAGTACAAAGGATATGGGTGAATCCCATATCTCAGCCCATTACATAGGCGAAAAACTTACATAACAAGATACTTCCTATTTTCTAAACAAGAAAACAAACCACTACTCAAATGATAACATAAGACATAACGAAATAAAGATTACTTCCTAAGACCTTGAAGCTTGGTGCCATACATGGCATTAAAAGCATCCAAATTCCCTGGAAGATCAAAAATCTGCTGCGCATAATCATCATAGTCATAACCATCATATTCATCTTCATACTCGTGTCAACCACCAAAGAGATTACCTGACTCGTCAAACATGTTCACAACCTGGTCCTCATCAGTATCTGAATCAACTATCTCTCCTACCTTAGAAAAAAGGGTTAACCCTCTTAGTAGAAGAGTTAGATGGAGTAGAAGAAACACTAGGCTTAGAGGCCCCAGCCTGTTCCTTCTCTATCAAATCACTCACAAGATGTTCTTGTGAGGTCTTGCTAGTCTTTAACGACCTATCCGTTTTAGCTTCCACTGAACTACCAGATTCCACATCCTTTTAAGCTTCCACTTTACTACCAGATTCCACATCCTTGTTGATATCATAAGTAGGAATACCCAACTCATCTGTATCATCCATGTTAAGAGCATCAAACTGATTGGATGTATTAATCTTCGTACCACTAGTACTAGCCACATCAGTAGACTTCTTCTTAATGGCATCCACTTTCTTGGGTTGAGTAGGAGGCGCTTTGGGTCGATATTGCATCTTATTCCCCACAACAGGTTTAGGAAAACCTCCCTTACTTTGTCCAGATTGACCACCACTATTACTCTTCTTCTTAGTATTGACCATTTTAAAACCATCATTTACACTTGGTGTAGGCTGAGTAGTAGGCAAAACATATTTAGGACAATCAACCAAAGTATGGCAAAAAAATCTTACACTTCTCACAACGAGGCGGTTTCCACTCGTATTCAACCCGAATCTTCTCAATAGTCGAACCCGTACCATCAAGTAAAGGTATTTCAACAATGAGGCTATCCCGAAGCACCTCATCCGACTTCACTTCAATCATACACCTTGCAAAGCTACTACGCCCCATGATTCCTTGCACATCTGGCTAGTATAAGCATCTAACATTTTGGGCGTACCAATTAATGTGGCAAGAAGACTAAGGCCATCATCAGAAAACATAGCAAGAGGAACATCATGGAATTTAACCCACACCGGGATGTTGGTCAAATCCTCTTTAATTAAGTTGGTGTTCAAGGTCCATGATTTAAGAATAATTAGTACATTTCTAATCAACCAAGGACCGTTTTCAAGAACGTCATCAACATCTTTCTTAGAATTGAACTTAAAGAAAAAGAACCCCTTTGCATTCATCATAACCTTCTGAATACCATACTTAGCCCATGCATTGCGTACATAGTAATCAACAACAGGAAAAGCAAGGCGTTGACCAAGGAAATACCCATAAAGAGTATTCACTTCTTCCACTACTTTCATCAGGACAGAAAGATCAACTCCAGTCTTTTTATTACTACATTCCAACCTATGAAAATTTGACACGTGTTTCTTAGGATCATTAGAAGTAGCACCTGCATAAGAGACCGATTTCACACCAGTTCCACTAGTAGGATAAATCTTAGGAGCATTAGCACTAGTAGGGTTAGTCGTATTCCCAAGTGTGCCAAATTCCTGTGATAGCATAGCAACATCAAAACTAGACAAAGGAGAAACCTGTTTAGGGACATTAGAGGTGTCCAAAGGCTGTATATCATTAGACGAACCAGGTTTCTCTTGATTAGCACTTCCCCCACTCAATGACACATCCACACTTGTAGCAAACAACACATTACCATCAGCTCTAGGCTCAACGTAATTCGAAGAAGCTTGCCACACATTAAGATGCTCATTACCCTTTTTCGAAAAACCATACGGATCATTAGCGAACGAATCAAGTTAAACCAGCTTCACTTGTTCAGGAACCAACTTATCAACACCACCAGATGCATTCGAAACAGTTTGTGCAACCGTAAAATCTGCCCCATCCTTAACAACACTTAGACCATGACCAGATTCATCATCTTGTGCACCAGTAGCAGTGGAAACAAATACATCATTAGAGTTCCTAACACTCCTAGCAGCTTCGCGAGTTTTAGAACGTTTGAATCTAGCACTCAATTCCTTTAAGTTCACATTAACACTACTATCTGTTCTAGTAACCTCAAAAGGCGAATGAAAAGAAGCTGGAGTAGGTTTACTCGTATTAACGATTCTAGCAGTACCATCTCCTCCATTAGCGTTAGTAATCTTCTTTCTTTATGTCTCGGGATTCTACAAATATTATTCGTTTTAACTTTGCAAATTTTCAACATTATTTATGACATCTTTGACGCCAAGGTATGAGTATTTATATATGTTTTTGTATACTCTTACAAAGCTAAACACTTCTTTCAATAATCCTTACATTTCTTTCACGTAAAACATGAATCTTAGTGTTTCATAGAAAACATATTCATTTTTTATTGCATTTTCTAAGCAAGATGACTAATAAACTTTCTTTTGATTTAAATAAAGTTCCAACTATACAAATCCTATTGATATTAATGAAAATGAATTTTTGAAGAAGATGAACAAACTATGCAGGAAGTTTTTGATAAACCATTTGTGGACCAATATTTTTTTAGTGAGGAAGAAGCATTTGCATTTTTCCAAAACTTTGCGAGAGAGAGAGAGAGAGAAGAAGAAAAAAAAAAAAAAAAAAAAAAAAAAAAAAACTGAACACGATATGGAAGGTTCGGAAACAAAAATGAAGAAAAGAGACAAAGAGATTTATTTTGTCACCGTCAAAGTAACCCAAACGCTAAAGTTGTAGATTACTCAAAAGTACAAAGAAATCGAACATCTTCAAAATGTGGATGCAAGGTTTATAAGTGCATCGCATTAAAAAGGGAAAATGTAAGTCACTATTTTGAATTTAGAGCACAATCATGAAATGTTGTCGATGGATGAGGTTCAATTTCTTCCTTCATATCTTACCATCACGACGGAAGATGAAAAACATATATTTTGCTTAAAGAAGGTGGTTTTTCGATTAGACAAATTATGCGTGTCATGGAACTTGAGAAAGATGTAAGTCGTAGACAACTATCTTTTCTTAGTAACGATGTTCGAAATTTTCACCAAACATGAAATGTATTTACATAATCATGCAAAAGACCTTTTGAAATATTGCATGAAAAGTAATAGTGAAAATTCTAATTTTCAATATGCTTATACAATTGATGATGAAAATAAGTTAGAACACATATTTTGGTCTTCTAGTCAATGTTTTTGTTGGTACCAAAAATATGTGATACTCCATACAAGGTTAACTCGTATAACATGCCTTTTTGGCATCTTCGTTGGTATTGATGATTATGGAAGGACCATATTATTTGGATGTATACTTTCCCAATGAGACAACAAAAACATTTAAATGGCTCATGGAGGTATTGAAAATTATTTGTATCGTATTTTAATCTTTAATACTAGTTAGTTATTTGTATTAGCTATGTCTTACTAGTATCAACTTTGCATACTGTTAGAGTGGTAGCAAACTTATTCTTTTTAGTGGCAAATAAAGACTTATGAGAACGTTGGTGTCATGTTTGCTCTTTTTATATATTTTGAACGATAACTTGCTCTTTTAATATAACTTGGAAAAAAAAAAAAAAAAAAAAAAAACCCTAATGTCACATTAAAATGTTAGACCGTCATTCATTTTTGTGAAGGGCCAATAAGTTAACTAAACTCGACAATGTGACTCTCTAGCCAAAGGACATCGATGATGATACCTCTTACATTTCATCCTACTATGAAATTCATATTCATGAAGAAAAACAAAACTTAGCCAATCACCAAGTCTCTTTCTTCGTGGGCCTAGCCCAATATCACTATCACCCATATGGCAAATATCCATGCATTTAGTGACAGGCCAGCCTAGCATTCGAGCTCCAAATGTCATCATTAATGGGTTTAAGAAATTAATAACTATACAACTTTGTTTATCTTCTTATCTTTTGTTGCACAAATCATATCAAAGAATAATTCATATAGAGCTTAAGATGTTTGATGAAATAAAAATAATAGTAATAGTTTATCATCTGTTTATTTTTGGTACATACTCCGTAGTTTTAATTCATTGTGTATGTATGAGAATTTTGGCCAATTTAATAAACCCATGTTAGTATAATTCATATGGTCCATTTTTCTTCCCCACACTGTTCATGTGCCCAGGTGTGGTCCTAAATGTCACTGGCAGAATTTTTCATAATGGATTTATTCATTTTTTTATTTTATTTTTTTTTAAACATATTCTTTTCATGCAATTCTCTAAGATTTTTTTGATTCAGAATATTAAAATAAAATGAATAAAAAGAGTAATAATAGAGTAAGGAGTAAGGACCACAGTTTTTTGATTTATAGTGATAAGGTTGAGCATACATTTGCAGCTCAAAAATCCATCATCATTGTTACAAACTAGACCACATTCCTTGTTGGTTCTAAGTTTAAATACAAAATATTAAGTATTGTACTATTGTTTATACATAAGTTTCATATATGATTTAAGCTTATTAAAAAACTTTGATTACTAAGTAATAAACAAACTAAATCTCAATTCTCAAACACAAACGATAAACGAAATCCACACTGTTACATATTTGTTACAAGCACTCGGTTACTCTGATGATGGTTGTGTGTTGCCTTGTTCCATGTAAGGTCTAACAAACGTCCTACGCCACCATACCTCAAACGCTTTTTGAAGGTTCGGGCAGTTGTCACCCGCCTTCAAGAAACTGCTTAACCACCCAAGCAAAATGATTTGTTGATCCTCGAGTGGGAGTGTTAGTATGGTCCTTCCAATCCCTTCTTCTACAACCTTTCGATCAAATGACTTGCACCCGTGTTGTAACCAGCTGTAATCATCGATCAATGGTTGTAACCAAGTCTTTAACAACAAATGACGGGTGTCTTTACTTGGTAAAAGTTCACCTCTACCAATCCCAACAAATAGCCTTGCAGTTATGCAGCTGATGTGGTGACGGTTAACAATTGGAACCCTGGGGTGGAGTGCAGCAAGTTCTTGCTGGTTGGCCCACATGACGGCAAATTCATCTGCTGCGTGCCTGTCGGCTAATATATCAAGTAACCATGATAGATTATCTGCTTCCAAAGCCATTTGTTTGACTACTGGGTCCTTGAGTTCCATTGGTTGTTGTGCAAACTCGGGTTGTGCCACTTGTCGGAACAAAAATAACAAAGAACCCAAGCAGGTTGTACAGGAGACGTAAATGCTGTCGTTACAGAGGTCAACCGAGGTTGATGAGCTACAATTTGGAGCAGACTTGTTATTCTCTCTTAAAAGCTTTAAGACAATGGATTTCATTTCACGGCGTCCTTTTTCTTCATTGCTTTTGAGCACAAGTTGGAGCACATGAGAGAGGGTGTCTTTAGGGGGTTTGGAAACATCTGATGCTACACGCTTTAGTATAGGGCTGACCCCAATTCCCTCATTTTGAAGACGTAATACTGAAGACACCACCCTCTCTTCTTCTTCCTCTCCTACCCAAGGGACTGCCTCTAAGAAATCTAAGCATGATTCCATGCAAGTCTTGTACCCAAGTTGCTCTGCAACCTGTAAATTAAGGAAGTTGACAGGAGTTAAAAACGATTTTACCATCAAACTCTAGAGAGAAACTGGTGTTGACATTCATGACAGGAGTTAAAAGGCGATTTTACCGTCAACCTATCTAGAGAAACTGATGTTGACATTCATGACAGTTAGTTAGGGCCGCTAGAGTTAACGTAGCTAAATTATGAAAACCAAAACAAAATCATCAAAAGCCGTTGAGGCTAGGTGGTGTTTGAATTTGACTTATTTGTCTTAATATGAACAAAACTGAATTCAGAAAGTTGTTTGTTATGACTTAATAGATAAGTTGGCTGAAAATATAAAGTAATAAAATAGAGGGTCTCTGCATTAAATTATCTTTATTTAAACGGGACTTAAAATAGGAACCTTCAAATAAATAGTATCCAACTGTCACCCATCACTCAGGGCCTCGATTAAGCAACTACATGGTGAATCAAGTATAATTGAAGTGAATCTATACAATCTTTTCTTAGTAAATTTATTAACCGATAACGAACTAGATATGTAAAAGGTGATTAATTAAGTGCTAGAAGATCACTCAACTGCATTGCTTCATCTAATGCCTTTTAGCACACAGCTTATTAATACGACACTGTCATCTTTATCTAAAAGTTCCTTTTAAAGACCGGACAGAATATCAATTTGTTTATTCATGTTTAACAAATGGTAATGTTGCCCAAAAAATATTTTCCTTGTTTTCATTTTATTAATAGTAAACTCTTAATCAGGGAAGAGGTTACATCATTATAGCAGAAAATAATCGTTGTCCTTTATAATAACTCTCGAGTCAACCAATCCTCGTCTTACCAACTACTTCAATTTATTGCAGAAACTCATTGGTCAAAAAGAATAAAGGCTAATAAGATCTTGCATCATCACCTCATCTTCACTTAGCAGATTCTATTCAAGCTAACATTATCCGTCAGACTGAATACTACTGATATGACTAAAAGCAATAACTATCTACTACAGGGTTTGCTTGTTAAGGATTTAAACTAAGTTTTTTGGTGGTTCATAAGGATCAATACAATCTTATATTTATACAACATGATTGTAAGAACATAACTAATAAATAAAACCATATACGTTTGTGTCTTGAGAAAGTGAGTATCTAATTGCTGCAAATTTTAATTCGCAGTTATCAGTTTCAGGTGTTTGGCAAACTCCTTTAACTTGTGATTATGGAAATATTAAATCATCAAGTATCACTTTAATAGGCTGCAGAAAAATTGATATCGAATGATTAGTAATATTATTCAGATACTCATACTTTGTCTATTACGACTTCCTTACAAAATCAGAATTTGGCAACCGCCAACTGTCATTCAAAATGACTATTACAGTATCAAGCAACAGAAGCACGTCCAACAACCCTCTCCTGTATCATATTTAAATGTTTCGTTACCACTAACTATCTACTTAAACGTATTGAATTATCATATACTTACTTTCTAAATGCACATCCATACACCCCCTAAATCATGGAATGAAACATATATCTACTACTTATAATGCATGCATATGCATTCCTTAAAATTAAAATGCTTAAAATTTGAGTAATGTTTATTGCCTATAATACCCCTTAAACTTAAATGCTTAAATGGCAAGTTTTACTATTTTACTTTCCGTTTCAAAACGGTTGCTCTTTCAATACCTATCTCTACTCCTTTTAAAATGTCAACTTTTTAAATGGCAAATTTTTAATATTGGTCAATCTCTACGTATTTATCAATTTAAAAGAAAAAAACACATGGTTGCTCTATCTATACTACATATAAAAAGTGAATAATTTTCCATAAAACTTAAAAAACTTAAAAGTGAGCAATGTGTTATACCTAAAATACCCTTTTAATTATTACATTCTCACAAGAAATAGTTTGACTTGTTTTCGAATATGTTGCCTTATAACTATCATTAAAAAGTTTATCAATCACATTTAATACATACTATATATATTTATCATTTCGACTATATATATAACACATCATTTGTAGAAAAAGGTAGAAATCGTTTTCTGTAGAAGACAATAAATCATCAACTAATTGTTGTCATGTTTCATTTTCAATTGAATTATCATATGTTAACAAAAATTCAATTACATTTTGATTATTTTACGTTGTATGCATAAACATTACCCAAAACACTTGACAAAAATGTCCCAACTATAATTATTTGCCGCTATAAAGTCTCATCGCTATGCACGGGCACTCGTCTAATATTCATGAATCATGAACTTAAACAGAATAACATTATCAACGTTTGAAAGGAAACTCTTTATAAAGTGCCGGGTGATTTAACGGTCAAATAATGAATTTGATAAGCTGCAGCAACACTGATTATCATATACTCCGTATCAGATATACTACTAAACTTAGTTAAATACTCGTATTATATCCCCTAAAATAATCAGAATTTTCAAAAGCTCGTCCATCAAAAGTGATTTTCACAACTTCAAGCAACATAAGCACATCACCACTTTGCGTTATACCTGAATATATGATTCTGCTTATTCACTTAGCGCCATAATCCATATCAATTCATGCATCTAAACAACTGCTAAATCATTATAGCTTCTAGAATATATATGCCTAGAAAATATTGAACTGCAAATATAAGGATCAAGAAATTACCTTAAGGATCCGAAGCACCCGTGAAACACTTTGCTTGATTAACCGCTGCTTCAAATCCTTACAATACATCAACCCAACAGTCTCAACATATGTCTCAACATCCTCACAATCATCAACTTCAATACAACGAAAACTCGGATGCTGTGCCAATAACTTCTCAGCAAAAAACGTACTATTCTCCTTAACAACACTTTTATGAACACTCAATTTCACAATAAACCCTTGTCTACCCAATAACACAACTCTTAAATCACCGGTCCCAGCTTCGCCAAATTCAATATTAACCTTCCTCGGCAAACTTTCGGCACTCGGCCTAACCGCAGCCCTCTCGGCCACAACCGATGCACCATTAACCGGTGAATCAACCCCGTTTTTCCTTTGATCATCAAGACCATCTTTTTCCAACTTTAAAGATCCTTTTGACTGTTTCTTATCAACTTCGGGTGAATGTTTCTTGCTATCAGATGTTGTTGAGGATGATTTAGGTTTGTTCAAAGGTTGATTATGTTGTTGTGTTTTTAAGGTTTTTTGAAACATAACAGGTGAAGGACAACACCAAAAACCTTCTGGTGTAACAGCAATTGGTACATTTCTAATCTTAGTATTATGACCTTGTTCTACTTTTGTTACTCTAATTTCAGCCATTGAATTAAACACAATTTAAACCTCAATTAACATAAAAAGATAACAACCCATTAAACATTAATCACTAATAAACAATACCCATATCTCAAAATCTACATATAACCAAAAAATCAATAACCTTTATAAAAAAAAACCTGAATACACATTTATTATACTAACAAATTTAAACAAAAAGATAACAACCCATTATACAAATAACACTAATAAACAAAACCCATGTCTCAGAATTTACAAAAATACAAGAAATTAAGAAGCTTCACCTGGATCAAGATTTTCTTGAAAACCTAAAAACAGAGGATATGAAACATAAAAAGGCAAAAAAAAATATAATAAAAAAAAGGGTGAAATGATTAGGGAATTTTTTTTATATAAAAAAAAAAGGAACAAGAAAAGATAAAGGGAGAAGAGTGTGATGATGGGTTTTGATGCTTTTTAGTGACTGTGTTGTGTGTTGTGTAGCAATTTTTATTCAGCTTTTGGTTTTAAAATTGGGTTTGGAGGTGTGACCAGACATACAGAGTGACTGTTGATGGGGTCTCTGTCATTCTTGCTTTTCAAGTACTTGTCTATGTTAAAACAAGAACACCAAAATGGTTAATAGTACAAAGTTGAGTTAATCTTGTTTTTACCACTTGAAGATGTTTAACTGATTAACAGCATGTTAAGCGCATAAAATTATTACTGTAGCCTTGTAGGATGTTAAGTTTGTTTACAAAAATCAATGAAAATAATTTGTTTGAGTGATCAAATCTATAAAAGTTTTAAATGTTAATTTTAATAGTACACGAAATTCAAAATGATGTTTCATATAGTTCAGGCTAAGCACAATGGTGGACATGAGCGACCTTCATTTTACCTGTCATATCAGTTTTCTCTCTCCGACAACCTATAGACGACTTTTTACCGCATCAAAGCGACCGACACTAAAAAAAATACCCCAAAAATATTCCCTTTTAATTAATTAACATGCACACATTTTGTTTTTTTTTGAAATTTGTATCGGTCGTCCTCTCGACCTATTCACCCCACACCCATCTTGCCGACCTCCAAGGACCGATCGGCCACACCAACCGCGACCCACACGACCTCCAGCGACCATTCGGTCGACCTTCATTAATGTGCTCAACCTTATAATAAGCTACAATAAACAGGTTTCGTTCTTGCTCTAAACACCATCATCTTGAGTTTAGGATTTTTTTTTTTTTTTTTTTTTTTTTTTTTTTTTTTATTTTTTCTCAAACATAGTCTAAGTTTGTCTTCTTATGTAGAATACAATAATATGTTTTGCAAGGTATGATAATCATGCACTCAATGAAATGAAATGTAAATGATAAGATGTTAGGAAAAAACTTAACAACAAATGACACTAACAAGGATTTCAAAGTTTGCTTTTTTGTGAAAGTAAGAGACAATAAATTAGTACTTGGTCTAAGATAAGCTTTAGTTTTAATCAAGATTTGCAGCATCAAGATGCCTTTGGCCCATTGCTCATTTCTCTCACAGTATTTACAAATTATACCCTTTAAATATGGAAATATACTGAGGCACCCTTTAAACACAAGGGTTACTTGGGCATTTACTATTTTGTTGGTGCAGTGTATGATTGTGTGAAGTAAAAGAAGGTACAAAGTACACCTGTCAAGATGCTAATGGCAATTTTCCCTTCTCAAAATTTGCATATTTTTGGCATAAAAAGTGCTTATTACTCGTATTTGTATTCTGTGATTTCACTTGCAAATTCTGATATTATGTTAGTATTAAACTAATCTGTATCGTAAGATCTAATATAGTTATAATAGTATTTGTAAAGAAATTCGAATACATGACAGACTTTCAGCTGATAATGCAAACATTTGCTTAAAAATGTCAACCTTTTCAAGATTGAATATTGTGTCAATGTGTCATAAAAATTTGATATTATGGACGTACAGTTAAATATAACATGTAAGTATACACACTGATGATAAAATAATGGATTACAGCAAAGATTAGTATATATAGTTTGATACTCTAAAGATTGTATTTTGTTATGTGAACAAGTAGAATTAGACAACTAGCTTGATTATATTTCTTCTTATTCAAAAATTAAAACCATTTGTATTAAAAGAAGCATTGTATTTTATTTATATTACTGTAGAATGTGAGATTAAGTTGTACAAAAGTATCAACATAATGGTTGACAATCACAATTTCACATTATAGTAGATACATCACCAACAACAATACCGAATGCTGTTGAATTAAAATGTGGGGAAGGATGATGTAGACAGTCATAACACTACCCGAAGGTAGGGGTGGCAATTCTCGACACGACACGATAAACGACACGAACCCGACACGAAGTTAAACAGGTTTGGGTTGAGGATAAACAGGTTTGGGTCAAAAACAGGTCAACCTGTCTAACCCGTTTAATAAACGGGTCGTGTTTGGGTTGGGTAAGTATTAAACAGGTCAACCCGTGAACCCGTTTAAGTATATAAGACTCTGAAAATATAATATATAACCTGGTTTTTATGGTGGATGTGGATTAAATGTCTTCTTTTTTATGTAGTTAATATGAGTGAATTACGAATATATCTCAGATATCATTGAAATCGACGTCAAAAAATTGTCGTATAGTTATTGCTATGTTATTTTTATCATATTTTAGATCATTATATCAATTTGGCATTCAAACTAGTTAAATCACAAACCACGCAAACCTTATTCAATGTTTGACATATTTACTTAAACAGGTTAAACGGGTCACAAACGGGTTACACGTGTTATACAGGTGTGGGTTAGGGTTGAGTTTCTTGACACGATTAATAAATGGGTCGTGTTTGGGTAGAGGTTATATTAACCCGCCAACACGCGAACCCGAATAAGTTAACACGAACACGACTCGATTGCCACCCCTACCCGAAGGTAATACCCAAAGATAGAAAAACTGTTCCGAAAATAAATTTATTGATTCGGGTTGAAGTTTATTCATTTTAATCATATATTATTTACAACTTACATGATTTGTTTGCTCAATCTATACATGAACATAAATGTAGTTCAATTTATAATAAAGACAAATTTAATAATTGATCACTGCAAATATCACATTTCATATGTTAACCGTAAGACTGACCGGTAAGAACTTCCAGATGATCAATTACCTGCTTTTTGAAATTGCTTTAAACAATAAAATTTGATTGTGCCTTTCTAAAAAAAAAAAAATAAAAAAAAAATAAAAAAATAAAAAAATAAAATTTGATTGCTAGAGATGTTCTTTTTTTGGAAAGGGCATTAGATTACTAGAGATATTCATATTCATATTCAACCATATAAACCCGGAAGAAAGATCTTCGCTATTTATAAAAAAAGACCAAAAAGCCCTTGAGCAAAATAACGTGATTAGAATATTTGGTTGTTTTATTAAAGAAAAGCGTGCTATGTTGAGTGAAGTTGAAGGGAATTGGTGAATAGATTAGTGCTAATAATGCTTAGAAATGTGGAAAAAACACAGTTGTCATGTGCACATAGTGATGGTTTAAATGAAGTTTGTACTATGTTCTAAGCAGGTTGACCAATCCAATTCATGAGTCCATGTTACCTCAATTAATCCACAAAAATTTTCCACCCAAGATTTCATTAAATTTCGGACAACCAACTCTTCATAGATCTACATTTGTCCATCTTTTATATATACATCTAACATTTGTAAGAGTTAACATAAACACATTAGGGAACAAAAAGATCTAGGAAAATGGACATCCCATTTTAGACCTTTTAAGGTGGTATAATAAACTTTTGCTTTAGACAAGGCTTGTAGGGCAAGCGCAATAATAGAGTTTGCAAGTGATGATTGTGTTGAAAATGGGGCTCATGCTGTCATCATATATAGTGCCCTTCATTAATAAAAATATCTCATCATTCTTACTGTATATTTAAAGATCACAACTATAATGGTCCTCCAAGCTTTATGTTTAATGTGCAATATTAGTCATTTAATGTTTTGTGGTAGTAAATGGAGAAGGTTGGTTTTTAGGCTAGTGAGGTTAGCAGATAAAAGATGCCAAAAGAAATGTTTTGAAAGTCTAAACCACACAAGATATGTGCAGGAAAGATTTATACGTATTCGAAAGTCCATGTACACATTATAATCTTCCGGGTACGATCATGCATATCACCTCCATGTTCATATGTTATTGCGGCTCTTTCGACTTTGTTGATTGTGTTTTCCCTTTTGACTCAGGTAAATTGCAACAGCCTAAAAGTTTTAGCACATACCGGCCATGTAGTTCATACAAAGAGTAAGGTTAGCAACTGATGCAGGTGTTAAACATGGATATCGAGTATAATTACAGAATTTCTTATGGGTATACATTGCAGAAATTGGTACAAAATTAGTGCAGGGATAATTTTTCCAGATTTATGTAGCACGGACAAAGTAATTTATGCAAGTCGAAAATTATGTTTGAAATAACTCCAGGGTCAATGTCAAATCTCAAAACTTTTCAACATATTTTCCATCTTGACTTTGTATATAGAATAACCTACTAAATATTAAGCAAAATTTTATTTAAATCTAACAGCTAAATCCCTGTTTCCTAACAAATAACATGAAAATTTCTACAACTACATTTGGTTAAGAGCAAATAAAACTAAATCTGATATTATTCACGTTCAGGATTTGATTAATAAAGACATCTAACATCTTGAAATCACTGCACGCGACCTCTGCAATTCGCAGCACCACATTTGCATTGGCACCCTACGTCAGGTGGTGCCTTATGCATGTAATCAAAGCTCAATTCTTCGCCCTCAGAAATCTGTGTAAGAAAGTTATGAAACACAAAAATTAAAGATCTTAGTTAACTATGATTTCTTATTTCGAGGATCAATGATGAATACAGACTAGTGAAATTCTTACATCTCGACTGGCGTAGAGACCAATGTGTGACATCTGAGAATCCAAACTCTCGATAAGAACCTGATGATTCTCAAGATTTGGAGAGCAGCTACAAAAAACCACATAATTGTGAGAAAATGAGCTATTAGGATTTGGGCTTTGGGTTAGGTTTATGAATACATTCGGGCGAGTTTAATGAAATGTGACACGAAGGAACGGGAAATTCTTTATTAAAAAAGAACCATACAAATGAATACTCCGTATACTTTAGTTTCAGTCCTATAGTTCTATATGTTTAGTTAGTTCTTTTCCAGTTTGGAAATTGAAGGAGGCCAACTAGCAAGAAAGGCAATTTTACCCCTCGTTTTTTTGGACCACGAGATTTATAAAGCTTGGACCCAAAATTGGCCAAGCGAACATCAAGGGTGTGTTTAGTGGTTAAAAACATCCCATTTTTCCAGGAAATTTTTCATAGGAAAATGGAAAAACTGAAAACCCGTTTTAGTCGCACTTTTTTCCAACAATTTTCAAAAAAGTGATTCTCACTTTCCAAATCTTAACTAGAAAAATGAAAACCCCAATTTACCCTTCTCCACTTTTTTCTCTCCAACCAAAAAAANAAAAAAAAAAAAAAAAAAAAAAAAGACGGAGTATCTCATTTTAACCCTAATCACCATTGGTAACATTTCCACCTTCCATCCCCGCCGTCGCCGCCCACAGTCGCAATAGGAGGTAATCTTTTCAAAAAGGAAAAATATAACTCTACCTAAACGGGTTTTCAAAATTCTCAACTCTTCTCTGGAGAAGAAAAACCATTTCCTTCTCAAGGAATCTAGAAACGGAAAAACAAGAAAATTTTTCTACAACTAAACACTACCTTAGTTTTTACCCATTGTTTTGAGGTATGTAGTGTAAATTATGTATCGTTCTGAAAAGGAAAGAAAAATAAAGGGATTGAACTAAGCGTTGTTCTTGAGTTGATGTCTCATCTACAGCAAGATTCAACTATACATTTTTCTAAAATCATTTATTATCCACATTACTGTCAACCAAACATGTCAGTAGTGCTTATGAGATGGTCTAAAAAAAACAAGAAAACTGTCGATGCCATAAAAAGTACTAAAAGGATAGAAGATGATGGTTTACCTGTGATTTATGTAACGTGAAACATTCCCATGCTTGGTGGCATCAATAGCATATGAAGCCTCCCCCTCGATCAGTCTACTCATGTCATTAACGCGAGCATCAACCTCGAAGATAAAGCCACAACCCTCTCTACCATACCTGGTATCCCAAATTTCAAAATTCATAGTTTTGATATTATAAAAAGCATTGAATTTTAGCTGTTGGCAATTTAGAAAAATGTCAAACCTGCGGCGCCTCTTATTTGCTTCTTGCTCGTCAATAACCTCACCAACATATTCACATACAAATGTGCCACGAGCGATTGGTTCCCCAGCTCTCACTGCCCAACCCTGAGTTTAATGTGGTGACGTCACAAACTAACAATCAAAGCCATATAAAAAACTGATAATAAAACTAAAAGATAAGTGAGCTTACCTTATCCTCCGTTTTAAAGACCTCCAACTTCACCCTAACCCCATTTTGCAAGACCCTATTTTGACAGTATTTATTGCAGCCGCAATTCCTATTGCATTCATATACCAGGTAGCCCACCTGATGAACATTGAACTTAGCTCTCGAGTTTGCAAGAAGAATGACAAATATATAATTTTTTCAAAAGAAAACTGCAAAATTAAATCTAAAATATCTTTTGAAATATTTCAATCCCAACTTAAATGAAAGTCCCAGTTAGAGCCCTATATCAGGAGATTCCTCATCTAAAGGTAGCAATTTTCAGCTCACTGTGTGAAAACTGGTCATTTCGCTTATATTTCAACACTAATGGGTCAAATGAGTAAAAGTTTAAAACTATGAAAATGCAGAATTAAAAAATAATAATAATAATAATAATAAATAAAGAAAAAATAAACTAACAAGAAACTGTTTCCAAAGGGTGATATGTCAGTCATAGCATAACCAATTTTTTAATTTAAAAAAAATGGATTATCATTTTATATTAGTTTTTTGAATCACAGTATATTTACTATTTATGAAGTTAAATAAGTAGTTTTAAGAGGCAGGCCAACATACCCATAACAAGATTGTTGTTAAAGAACTAGAGATGATTAAGCATTGAAGTTAAAGGCGAGTTGGCAGAATTACCTCGAGAATAATCCGACCATTTTCATCATAAGGGAACCTTCCTTTCATGGATTTCCCATTTATATCCTTTGCATCTTCATAATCATTATCAAACAGATAAACGTGGTCACATGCCATTGGTGAGCATGTCGAATGTGCACATCCACAACCCAACTGTAAACTCTGTCAACCCATATATGCAAAACCGCACATCTAATTATAATTCCACAATAAATTAACTCAAAATCACAATAACTTAAAACCGACAATTATGATTACCTGTGATCCAAGATCAAGAGATTTATCAAGCATCGGATTTCTGACATAGGTAAAGCTTTCCCAAGGCAAAAAACACACATTACTCTGCTCATCATCATCGTGAAGGGAGCCTAAAAGATGTTCATCCACCACACACGCAACTGGGACCGCCTCCTTTCCAAAGCTTATGTCATCGCACAAAACAATGCCTCTCTCAGAAGCTTCTAGCTTTGAATGGCTGAAATTAATAATATAATGACACTCGTCCTTCACCCACTCGCTTGTCTCAGGGGATTGTGGACAGATTTCAGCTACCGGCCTAACAGAAACCTCAGAAAGAGACTCTAAAGGAGGCAACTCAGGTGAATCTGTGATTGATTTACATCCTTTCGGACAAACAAATCCCTCTTGATGCCACTCGACTACAACGTTATGATCGCTACAAAGTTTTGCTGCTTTGAGGTACAAACGCTGAGGCAACATTCCATACTTCTTCTCTAATGATTCTTGCAAGCTAGTTCTGCAGCATGCAGAACGAACCATAGCTAGAACCTCGAGGTTACCTGGATGACGTTTTGTTTTGTTAATTTTTGAAAAGAGTAGCTTTGCAACATCTGAACACTCAGACTCTGCCAATCTACCAAGACTTAACGATTCAAGTGACTGTGATTCCACTTCTAGCGCTTCTTTGAATGGTTCTTGGATGAGTTTCTTTATGCTTCCGACACCCCTGTGTCTTATTCCCAAACCCTTTTTAAACCGTCTCCCAGGTTTTAATTTGTTTGATAGAAAAGGGGCACCCACACCCCTCTTTCGAGGACCATTAGGGAGTGAACCCATATGAGCCGCTTGATGGTGTCGACCAAGATCTGGTAGCAAGTCAAATCTCATACCACAAAACCGACATACAAACCTTTGCAATCCACCTTGATTATCAGCATTATTCACATTCCGTACTTGAATAGAACGCTCATCATTTCCTTTTGGCTTGACCTGAGCCTGAACCTGAATAATGTTTTGCAGCTGTTTGAAATTCGAAGGATGGTGTGAGAGCACGTGGGACCATAATTGGTCAGGATTTCCAAAACGGCTACCACAAGGAATACATTGATATAGCATGCACTGTTCAACAAATTCAACTTGATGCTTCCCCTGAACATGTGCTTCTAACAAGTTATTATCTGCAAACGATTCAAGACAAATGGCACAAACGAACCCTTTAAACAGCGATTGGGCTTCCTTTTTATGATTATCGATACAGTGCTTTGCAAGCATTTGGTCATCAACAAACACTACTGAGCATATGTTACACTTGATAGCGATTCCATCATCATTAACACCATTAGTAGGCATCAGATGTTTAATCGGTTCAACAACTGAGTATGAACTTTGTGCTATATTATCACTGTTAAATCCCCAAAGCCTAGTTATTCTTTCTTTTTCGCTCTCAACCAACTTCATTAAAAAATGTCGGGTTCTTACATCTTTGGACGCTTCAGAAATTACCCATTGAAGTTGAATTTCTTTAGGAACTGGGCTTCTAAGAGATAGAACACTTTTAAAAAACTTGTAGAACAGCTCACATGCTTGGTGTAAATGTATTTTTTGTTCATATGATTCACAACTTTTAAGAAGATCAACAAACACTTCTTTTGAAACAATCCTACTCTTTCCGTTTCGTGCTCGTTTCAGCCAGTTTGGCAGGTGAGGCTCACAATAGAGTGTGTGCTTCTTTGGAGTCTCATTGCAACGAACACCGTCACCTATGCCTATGCAGTGCATGGGTTCACTACTATTGTACTCTTGTGGAGTTCCAAAATGGGTCGATAGCACAATTTCTTTGCAATTGTTAGCCTCAGGTAAGTCTCGGGATACCTCTTCTAGCTTTCTTTTAAGTGTGTTTTCGGGTGGGGAGATAAAAGCTATGTCTGTGTCCTTATTGATTCTGTGTTTTTTACAGAAAGAAGTACCAGGTAAAGACCGATGCTTGCATCTGGTACCTAGAACGGTAGTACCACCACACATGTTTGCATCGGCTGAAGGAGGTGCGACTTCCACCTTTACTATATTCGTGGAAAATCGAGCTGACAAATGGACACAGCAATATATATCTCCATCATTTGCCCATCTAACACACTGTCTTCCTTTAGCTTCAATGAAAGCTGTACACTGCTTAGTCTTATTAACTGGGGTTGTTTCCAAATTATTAAAACGGACTTCTTGATTATTTCCAGCTTCGACTACGATGTCACCCCATGTATCAGTCGGATAATCTCCTGTTTCAGTAGTTCCCAGTAGAGAAACTTCACCATTCGCAGGCCCAATAGACCCGTTAAAAAAACTTGAGTCAATTTCAACAGCTGCGGTTTCCAACTGTAAAGGTTGCACCTCAGCCCGACGAATTTCAAGCTTGGCCCTTTTTCTGCTAACTTGAAGACCCGTGTTTGGAAAACCGTTATTGGTTTGTTGCTCTGTGTCTCCAGTGTTGAATGACGGATTCGACATTGAAAACCATTTCATAACCTCAGGTTTCACGGCTTTCCAGTCAGAACTAACATCAGACTGCAGTACGGAGTTTGGAAGTGTTTGCACTTCATTCCATTTAATAACATCATTTAACTCCTAAATGACATGAGCGCAAAACATAACAAAACAAAAAGTTAGTTCAAATGTATTCTAAAGCCACTAGCTTCAAAATAGCATTTAAAAAAACAGACATACCTCCTTCAGCAATTCGATTGCTTCGACACTATGAGCAATTTGACATTGTTGCACCCATATTTGTTGTGAATGTTCCAGCCAGAAAGAATCTATAAACTGCTGCAATATCATCTGGGAACGAAATTGGTAACAATTATGGAGCATGTCTATAGAGAAAATAGATCTATAAAGGAAGATGCACCACGTGTTCAGTGTTAAGTCTAAGGTTCAATAAAATATCCCACGAAAGATCTTTTAAAAATGTTAACACAACCCATTCATAATGCGCTGATATATCAAATAAAGAAACATCATTTACATAAGAAATTTACATTTTTGAGTTTAAGAAGCATATTCCCGAGATCAGAATAATCTTTGCATCTGGAAGCCTCATATGCAAAATCCTTCCACACTACCACACTACGCGCAGTCTCAGTCAAGGCCTAAAAGGGTTCAACAAGAGTTTTAGAATATTAATAATCATAGCAACAATAACTTAACTAATCTTAAGAGATGATGGATCACAAACCTCAGCGTTCAACTGTTCAATGGTATTTATCATGCTAACAGCAAACTTTTGCATAATAAATCGACGTGCAAGAGTAAGATCTTTGACCACCTTAACCCCAGCCTTATGTGACCTATATGCAATAGGTTCCGGATATTCACTGATTGAACGAAGAAGAAGCACATCTGCCCAGATATGAGTTCTTTTTCGAGGAAAGAATATTACAAGATATTGTTTCCTTTCATGAGTAGGCTTTGCTCTCACGGTTGATAATGGCCAGTCAGACCTTGCGCACCTTATCCCTGCTTGCCACTTCCCTCTCCACTACATCATCAACAATCACAAAAAGATCAATAACATACATCTTCCATTGTTTAAGAAATAAAAGTTATACTAACACTTACCTTAACCCAAACACCCATGGGTTGATCTTCTTCTAGCCACTCGGATTCTAAACGAGAAGACTCGCACTCCTGATTGCCAACTGGCAATTCTCTCCCAACCATATCAACATCTAAACTATCAACTCCAGAATCACGACTATTGGAAGACATACCAACTTCATGAAATGGATCATTACCATGATGACTTTCATCAAATTCACCAAATTGTTCATCATCGGATGTTTCCATATTATCTAACTTGTCATTTCCATCTTGAACTAATTCGTGTTTGACACTATTGGCTTCTCCATCATACACGAAAGCTTTTTCTGAACCTTGATTGGGACTATTAGATTCTCCAGCATAATGTACACCATTACAAGGAAGCACTTGCATGATCTCCCACTAGAATATGTTTTACCATATAAAGTCTGCATCATAATTGATTTACTCATAAGTGACAGTAAAGAGACATTATACATTTAAAATGAAGAAAAAAATATCTAATAATATATACTGCATATATGGAAATGTAGGCACGAAAACAAGTCACATTGTATCTTTAAAAGCATAGGCGAATTATGAGACTTCATTTATATCTCGATTAAAAAGATTCATCAAGATGAATTACAGACTGAATCACAAAATCAGCCTCTCAATGAATGGAAAATGAAGAAATAAAGACATTTTCCTAAAAGATAACTTGGTTTTAAAATTTACTCTTTATAATTAATTATTAAAATAAGAAAATTATGTTTGTTTAAGAGTTAAACAGATACTTTATATAGGAAAAATAGCTACTTTCTGATATGAATATAGAAGAAAAGCAAATTTACAAATAAGAATACAAACAACAAACTTTTCTAACAATGGTGATAAGCATAAACCGCCAAGTTGTGGGCTTATTAGTAATAAACATCCAACTTCCAACAACCATAAAACCCTGCAACATATAGTAACTAAACCTGTTAGGCGGTGCCAAATCTGTAATTACTGTTGTTTTTCACTAATTATTTACAGGAAGAACAGATACTAGTTACTATCAAAGTACTAATCTTTATTCGTTTAAGTGTTTAACAAACAGATTCGTGATAATATAATCCATTTAAACTATTGTTAGCAAATGTGACACGTAACTGCACACGTTTCCTCACCAAACAAGACTAAATAAATACCACAACCAATATTTGCTTAACTCTGTATTTCATTTGTTACAGACAACAACAACAACAACAACAACAAAAAAAACACACAAAACAACAAACAAAAAAAAAAAAAACAAAAAAACAAAAAAAAAAAAATATAAAAAAAAAAATATAAAAAAAAAAAAAAAAAAAAAACAAAAAAAAAAAAAAAAAAAAAAAAAAAAAAAAAAAAAAAAAAAAAAAAAAAAAAAAAAAAAAAAAAAAAAAAAAAAAAAAAAAAAAAAAAAAAAAAAAAAAAAAAAAAAAAAAAAAAAAAAAAAAAAAAAAAAAAAAAAAAAAGCCAAAAAAACAAAAAAACAAAAACAAAACAAAACAAAACAACAGAAACAAAAAAACAAAAAAAAA
Organism: Artemisia annua; assembly: GCA_014162995.1. Lineage (NCBI taxonomy): Eukaryota > Viridiplantae > Streptophyta > Magnoliopsida > Asterales > Asteraceae > Artemisia > Artemisia annua. The sequence continues at coordinate 32,299 of LBNU01012933.1, read as the reverse complement.
AAAAAAAAAAAAAAAAAAAAAAAAAAAAAAAAAAAAAAAAAAAAAAAAAAAAAAAAAAAAAAAAAAAAAAAAAAAAAAAAAAAAAAAAAAAAAAAAAAAAAAAAAGCCAAAAAAACAAAAAAACAAAAACAAAACAAAACAAAACAACAGAACCTAATTTACAGTAAAAAATTGTAAACTTATGCAAAATAGTCGTCAAAAGACTGAAAAACAAATTCATCAGTCAATAACCTTGTTAATCAACACTTTCTTGAATTATACATTTTTTAACTTCATTTTTTTATGGCACTCCATGTTAGTCTAGGGTTATGATACTATTTAAGACTGGTAAAAAAATATCACAAACACGACCAATGTACTAAAACATAATCGTTTGATGGACAGAAATGTGATATTTAACATTCATTTCACTGATAGTTAGCAAATGCAACACGTAATCGCACACATTTTTGTTACCCAATATATCCCACAACCAAAAAGTAATTAACTCGGCATTTCAACTGTTGTAGACTAGAAAAAAAAACCCCAAATTTATAATCAAGATTGCAGCTTTACTTAACAAAATGATACAATTTAGTGCAACAACTGTACTGATCTAAACCAATACCCAATTCAAGTCCAAATGTCATAAAAATAACCCACAAATTAAATTCCCCTAATTATCAAAATGCTGGCCTAAATTCGCACAAAAACCCTAAAAATCAAAAATTGCATGTCAAATAGCCCACAAAAAGTTATCTGTTGTTTTTGTGCCCTAGAAACCCTAAGTGGGTCCAGATCAAAATTGACCCATGACCCATATACAAAAAAACCCATTCATCATCAGTCAAGAATGTTATAAATCTTGAATCAAGTCACAAACAGAATAATACATTTCCTAACTTGATTATTTATTTATTGGGTCACTTAAAAATCCAATATTTTATAAATATATAAAGTCCCTAGGGTTATAATATTATTTGGGGCAAAACGTTACCAAGAACAAATATATATATGTAATATGTAACACAATATATAAATATATATAACACATAAATAAGATAGATATAGATAGATATAAAAAAGGTAATGGGTTATAAAAAATGTACCTAAAGCAGTTTGGGGGTGAAGATCAGTTTGTTGTATGTATGGTATGTAGGTGGGTAATGGATTTGGTATATTATTATTTGTGGTTACAAAAAATAAAAAAGTAATAACTTTTTTTTGGGCATGTACCAGGTCCAAAACGAACAAGAAGACCTGGAATGAAATTTTGGTAGAGAGAGAAAATAAAAATAAAAAAAAGGGGATGGACTTATTGAAACGAAACGATAGATGGTAGGTTTTGTTTTGTTTTCTTTAAAGTATAAAAAAAGTTATGTGTGAGTGTGAGTTTATTAAAAAAAAAATAAGTGGTTTTGGAAAATAGAGTAATGGTTTTTATGGGAACGTGTATCGTAAGACTGGTACAGAAGACGGTGTGGTCGAGGTGTGCCCCTAGTTTTTTTTAATTTCTTTTCATATTTTTTGAGACTTTATTTGCTACTGTAAATGTTAAATATATATATATATTTTTCCCCCTTGTAATTATAGGAATTAGTTTTTGGTATGAGATGTTAAAGGGGTTTTAGTTATAATTATAGTTTTGTGCATTTAAGAGAGTAGATGAAACATTTTGTTGTTATGATTTTAATTTTCAAAGATGAGGGGTGTCCTATTTGTGTTATCACTTTGAACACGCTAGATGTAGTGATGCAAGTCAAATGTTGCAGGTATGAGTTGTTTAGTCAACTGTTATTTTTCGGTCTATAAATTGTCTTTTTATAGCACATTGCATCAAGATAAAAGTTATGTAAATAATATACACGTAGGAGGTGTTTGGGATTGTTTATTAAAAATAGATTATGCGTTATCAAAACGGATAACAAGATAGTTAACTTTTACAAAATGCGATTATTAAATATAGTATTTGATTTAAGGGAATATACTACAACTTGTGCTTCAATTTGTGGGTTTTTTTAGGTCTTTAATCTTTTTTGTGGGTCTCTGAGCCTTTCTTATGTAGCTTTTTTTTGAGTAAAATACACTGTTGTTCCCTAAACTTTTCACGAAACATCGCCATGCACTTTAACTTTTTAAAAAGTCTTCGTGCGTCCCTCCTCAAGTTTTTTCAGGCCGATTGCGTCCTTTGACCCGTTTTCCGTCAGTCAACGCCGTTTTCTGCCGTTACATTTTGTTTTTAGCACAAGGGTAATATCGTCATTATGTAATACCGTGTATAGCTACTCCGTATTACTTCCACATGTCATATCCCTCTTCCGTCCCATAAACACATAGACGGCCTCTTTTATTCGTCACAAAACTTTCGTTGCAATAATTATCAATTCACAAACCCTCATTGCATGTTATTGTGAAATTTTTGTTAATTTCAAAACATGGATTTTACTCTATGGAAAGTAAGAAGAGATTCAGGTTATCGAGTTGATGATACCGTGCTGTGCAACTCGGCTAAGAAAAAATACGGTACGTTTTGTTGCTATAATCGTTGGAATTTCTAATTGGGGTATATTTCAATTTGTTATTAAGGTTTGATAATGTCCTTTGGTCTGTTGATATGGTTTCAGGTGGTAGATCTAATATGTTTAGCATGAGGGTTCATCACAATGGTGTTTTTAAATACTGGCCTGGTAGAATTTACGATGGAGGTATGGAAAGTTTAGTTGATTTGGTTGACGTTGATAGTGTGTCAGTTGAAGAGTTGGATGTTCTTATGTATGAATTGGGTTACGACCTAGGTCAAAAAAATTACTATTACTTTGTTAAGCCTGGTAGTAATTTAGACGATGGTTTGTATAGCTTAAGTGAGGCTGCCAATTTAGAAATATTGAAAGATGTTGTTCAAGAACATAAGATGATAGAAGTTTATGTTGAAAACGGTAAGACAAGTTTGGATGTTGATGATATGTCACCAAAGTCAATTAGGACAGTTATTTCTCAGGTGGATGCATCAAAGAAGAATGCAGGCCTTGCTATTGTGACATATTGCTCAAAAAATATGTTCTTAGAAAGCATAGTTAAAAAGCCTGTGGTAGAGGGTTTAAGTGAAGTCAGACAACCACCTTTAGAAGTCAATACTTTTGTAGAATTTAGTGAGTGGCTAGAAATTGAACCCTTGATGACCATAGACCCACCTATTGAGCATATGCAAAAAGATAGTGCTGGTAGTGTTGAACATAGCCAAAAAGACAGTCCGGTTGGTCTTAACAATAGCCACACAGGTAGTCCTGTTTCTGTTGACCATACCAAAAAAGATAGTCCGGTTTGTGTTAACCATAGCCAGAAAGGTAGTCAGGTTTTTATTGACCATAGCGAAAAAGGTAGTCCGGTTAGTGTTAACCATAGCTAGAAAGGTAGTCTTGTTTCTGTTGAGCATATCCAAATAGATAGTCCGGTTAGTGTTGACCAAGAGTTTCCTCAGCAAGATGAGGAAATGCATACACCTGTCGATCGTATGCAAAAAGGTAAATGTATAAACTTATGTGTGGAAAACTAGAAGGGGGGGTTGAATAGTTTTACATCTTTTTAATTTACAAAAAGTTTGCTTATGAAAAACTTCGATTCCAATTTTATGTGATCTCAACTTGCAATTATAAACAACAAAGTCTACTAATGAATATAATGGCAAACATGTAAGTAAGTAAGTAAAGAGATAAAGATAGAAAGATAGCACCGTGAGACAAAGGATTTATAGTGGTTCGGCTACGAATCTCCTCTTCGTCCTACTCCACTCCCCGAGCACCTAACTCGAGAGTTTTCTTCACTATGTCAACAAGCTCCCTTATGGCGGAGAAAACCTTACACAACTTTTGCTTACACCAATTAACGACACTAAGCTAAATGTCGGGTTCTAATTGTAGCTAGAACCAATCTCACACCACTACACAACTTAGCACGACTTCTACACAACTTGTACACACCACAACTTCTTCACTACTTCACACCACTTCACTACTTCACTACTTCTTCTTCTCTACACAACTTCTACTTCACCTAGATTTACTTATTACAAGCACAACACAACTTCACAAATGATTTACACAATATACAATACTAATCTACAATACTTCTTAAACTTGATGTTGAAGGAGTATTCTTCTTTTGCACTTTGGATGAGGAAGGATGAGGAGGGATTGAATCACTTGAAACAAATATTAATAATCTTATGATCAAAGGGTTTAGAAAGATGTTTGGAGAGGATTGGAACTGAAAATATTCGTGCAAAAGGTGAGGAAAAATACCAGGTTTGAGGTAGTATTTATAGGCAAAAGATTATGACAACAGGAGCGTGCCGGCCCCCTTAAATGGAGGCCGCCCCCCCTTAAAATTAAGGGGGCCGCCCATCTGTAACGGCCAGAATCTTTGTCTTTTTCTGAGGAAAGTTTATTTGGTGAAAAACTAACTGATTTTGGTTAAAATTTTGAATTTATATATTTTGTATGATTTAAACATTTTCTTTTATTACCAAAAATGTTTTTCAAAAATATATAATAAGTTTATTTAATTTTATAAACTTTGTAATAATTAAATAAATATCCCTTTGATCATAAAATGTATTAAGCACTTGTTTATTCATACCTTAAGTGATTTAATTGGATGAGATGATATAAACTTACTTAAGAGCTTGTTTTCGTATTAACTTTGCGTTTAATATTTTTACATTTTGTGATCGTCAAAACATAGAGATATCGAAAAATATAAATAACGTTTTTATGCATTATTTATATCAACATTATGTGACTCTGATGAAGAGTTAGGTGATGAAAATGTGAGTGAAACAGATAATTGTGAGAGTGATGTCGATGATACTGAGAAGAATGATGATGGAAACATTATTGTGGATGAAGAGAATATTTTGATGAGCCTAATGTTGAGTTACAAATGTTCAAATTGAATGATGAGCCACCTATACCCAGTATAGGTAGCTCTAGCCAGATACCAGATGATTATTTTAAGAAAAATGAGATAGAAGACCTTTTGAATGATGCGTACTTTGCAAGTGGTTCTGATAATGAGGTTGAGTATGTAGTAAGGAAGAAATAGATGAGGGCATACAAGAAACAAAAGTTACTTGCGGCACAACATGAAGATGATGAAGTCTATTTTTTCTGTGGTCAAACCTTCGTAACTGCTAAAGAAGTGAAAGATAAGATCAACCTGCATTCAATACAAACTCGGAGGAAATTGCAACCCATTAAGAATGACAAACAAAGAATTAGGGCATACATGTGAAAGATAAGATCAACCTTCATAGTGGATTTTACATGAAAAGCATACATGTAATCAAATTAACATATAATCACAATTAAGCATGCATATTAAGCCAATAAATCAATTAAGCAATTAATTTTACTTAAAGCAACTAACTTAAAGTGAAGGCACCTATTAGTGGCAAACTAGTGATGGAACAAATGTTACAATGAAGTTCTTGATTTTGTTCTAGTGTGTGCTTATATGAAACAAATGTGGAGTAAAGATTGCTTCGACTCTTATGAAAACAAATTATCCTAAGAAACAATCTTTAGTCTCCTTGAATTAACTTTGCTCACTTCTAAATGTCATATATAAGTATTCATTGAATTATATACTTATAGATAACGAGAGTGAAACTATTATGCATGATTTTAGAAAAACGTTTTTATCATTATTCAACAATGATTTTTCCTAAACGTGAGAATGATTTTGAAATGAATTGAGGTTTTCCTTGAAAGTATAATTATGCAAACAAAATATCTCAATTCCTGATTTTGTGCAAAATAGAATCCTAGACTCAGATTTGAGAAGAAAGAAAGAAAACAAATAAAACTTTCCACCAGATGGCCGGCCCCCTTAAAGTGAGGCCGGTCCCCTTAATTTTAAGGGGGCCGCCCTTATATATTTAAGGGGTCCGCCCATCTGACACTTAAAAGTGTCCAGAATTTTGAAAATTTCAAAAAGTTTTGATCCTTCAAGAAAATTCAATCAATTTGTTCCATCATTCCTAATCCTAAACGCAAGTGGTTAAATAATTCACGCTTAAGGGGCTTAGTAAATATGTCGGCAATGTTATCTTCCGAAGCTACCTTTTCTATTGTTATGTTTCCCTTTTGAACATTGTCCCTAAGAAAGTGATGACATATTTCTATATGTTTAGTCCTAGAGTGTTGAACGGGATTCTTACTTAAATCTATAGCTCCTTTGTTATCGCACATAATAGGGATATTTTCTAACCTAATGCCATAGTCTACGAGAGCTTGTTTCATCTATAGTGCTTGTTGACATGCCTTTCCGGCGCTTACGTATTCGGCTTCGGTGGTAGAAATAGCAAGAGCGGTTTGTTTCTTCGAAAACCAAGATGTTAAACAACATCCCATAAACTTGCAAATGCCGCTAGTGCTCTTTCTATATACGTAGTCTCCCGCATGATCCGAATCTGCATAGACAATGGTTTCTATGCCGGATCCCTTAGGATACCATAATCCTAAGTGTATAGTGCCTTTAATGTATCGGAAGATACGCTTAACCGCTTCTAG
>LBNU01012932.1:86533-106552 GCA_014162995.1 Artemisia annua | reverse complement strand
AATTTGACTATAAACGTACCTAAATACCAGATTCTACTCAACTCTAATAATCTATTATGAGCTTGTTTATTGATTCGTTGTGTTTTGGTGTGTAAAACAACAAGTATTCAAAAATATCAACAAAGTGGAGTCAAAGTTATCGTGAGTGACAACTAAACGTAGAGAAATACAAGTAAACCTTTTAGGAAAAAGATTACCTCGTAAACTCGTGCAATGTGATATTTGTGAGACCGGGAAGTGATTTCCCGAGTCGTACCCCAACGAGGTGTGAATGGAAAGCTACGTTAAAGATCGAGATTAAAGACTTGTATGTTTGGTTGCGAAAGCTTGTTTGGTTTTATGGTACGCTAAATTAACGAAATTGGAAAATTAACGAACGAGGATGAAAATAAATTAACCTAAAGGGAACAAAAGGCACTTGGCAAACTAGGGGAATCCTAAAACACTACGGGAAACAAAGTTAGGTATCGGGAATCCTAAATCACAATTTAAAACAAACACGTAACGTTTATTTAAAAACAAACGTCACGCGCAAGATAAAACGTGAAATTTAAACACGAAAGGTCCTACGAGCCTACAAATAATTTTCTTACGCACTAAAAGACAAAAGAAAATTTTGGAAAAAAGAAAATTAATTTTTTAAGAAAAATCCTAATTATTATGAATTAATGACTTTTTAAACTAAATTAAATCAAAATAAATATTAAAACTAATTAAATAAATCTGAAATTTTTCTGGAAATTAACTTACACTAAAACAAATTTAAGAAAAATAAAAAAAGTTGAAAGAAGCAGCTTCAATAAGCTACTATAAGCTAGACAGCTTATATAAGCTTAGTATAGCACTACTACTATAAGAATAAAAGAGTGAGTAATATACACTGAAGACCCTAGGGCAAGTGGTAGCAAAGTGTGTGGCTTGTGTTTGTTGAGGGCTGAGGTCCGCAGGTTCACCCAACTTGCAAAGAGATATTTTTTATTTTCTTTCTGCTTGCACACCAATTGACTTAACACTTTAACCCTTTTCTTGAAAACAATTTTCACAAACTAAAATTCTTAAACCAACTGCTTGAATTTAAAAGCGATTTGAGATTCAAAATGGATTCAATTTTCTTTTTGTTTTCTTTATTTTGACTGCAAAAAACTATCAAATGCAAACAAAGGCTAGACAAGCTTATGGCTCTGTACCAGCAACAACAACACAGACAGTCACAATGATAATCACAAATCACAACAAGAATCACTAGAACAAACAGGTTCAAATAGACAGTAGCAGGCTAAAGCAACAGAACAACAAACAGTTGATCAAATACTAATAACTTCCACCAAGCTTCAACAACCCAACAAACAACAATACAATAAAACACAAAACACACTAAAACAAACAACCACAATACAAGAGGAACAAAAATCAAAAAATTCAGCTTTAAACTGAAGTATGAATCAGCAAGCCAGGTTTCACAAATAGGGCCAAGAAATTGGTTCCAAGTAACAGTCGCAAAAAGCTAACCTAAAAACCTTAAAGGAAAAAAAGCAAGACTACCTAGGCTGAGAACTAAAAACTAAAACCCTATGCCTAGGTCCCTTGAAACTAATTAGACAAAGTTCCAGCAAAGAACCCATATGGAACTGCATCAACTCACATATGTTGACTTTTTGTTTTTCCCATGCATTGAGGGCAAACTAGTTTCAACAGCCAAGGACCTATCCATAAGTGTAATACATTGGCATGATTAAACATTAAATACTCAACCATAAATAATCTACAGATGATACAATGGCAAACAGTGTTCAAAGTAATGAATGAAGCAATGGATTAAGAGTAAGTTTTGACTTTAATACAACTACCACATTGAGCTTGAACTGAGCTAAGTGTGGACTATAGTGAGCTATGGAGCAGTAATATCAATATTATACAACAAAGGCAGCCTAATCTAATCTTCCAACACCTTAATATCTATTTATTACATTACCAATCTAAATCGTGTATAGCTACAATCCAGCTCAACACTCAGTCACATCAATATTTTTTTTTTTCTTTCTAGCGAGTATTAAATTTTTATTAGCAAGTTTGGGTTTTTGTTTGTTAGCGAGTTTCATTTTTAGAAAACCTTAGCGAGTTTAGTTGTTTTATTTCTAATTTTAGCGAGTTTGAGTTTTTGTTCACTTTAGTTTTCGAGTCTTAGTCTTTTTAGTGTCGTGTCTTGTTTATTTCTAAATCCGAGCTAGGCTTATTTACACTCCATCGTTTATCGAGTGGAGTTTTCTTTATTTCATTTCCTACCGTTACTCTGTCGAATTTTCCTTAAATCTTTTTAACTTAGCTTATTTTTCTTTTCGCTAGTTTTATTTTCATTTAAACGTTTACTTTACTTTTCTTTTATTAATTAAATCTAATAACCCAAAAACAATTCCTTTCTTTCTTTCTTATTTCATTTTCTTTATGTTTTATTCAACTTATGTTTTCTTTTATCGTTCAACTTATTTCTCATTATCTCGTTTTTATTTCATTTAAGTTTTAAACAACCTTTAGTAGTATAACAAAACTAAATCACAACTTTTAAACCAATTCATCTCACATAACTCACGACTCGAGTGACAAGATCGATTTCAACCCTCGTTGGGACTACGACCCGAGGTTCTTGCTTTCACTAGCTAGTCTGCCTCACATCAGCAGACGCCTCTACGCGCTCCAACTCAGCATTGGAGCTCACCTGCTCAGCCTTAGAGCTTGCTAACTCAGCCTGCACAGACGCTAACTGCGCCTTCAGGCTGGTAATCTCTTCCTCATACTGGGAGGAGCGGCTACTTTCAACAGCGTAGCTCGCCCTTGCCTGCGCCACCAGCTCGGCCTGACGCGCAGTAACGGAGGCCAACTCCTCCATCACGGAGTCAAACGGCCTTGACTCCTCCCTGATATCCCTCGGTGTAGCCACCTCATCCAGAAAGGGGCTCACCTTGGGCGACGCACTCCCATCTTGTGCGCCAGTATCCCCCGTCTGATGCTCACTACACAAAAGATACAACATTATCTACGTTAGCGTATGGGAAAGCAGGAGAAAGAAGGAAACTATAAATGTATTATACTTACATGTGGGGAGGAGATGAGGACACGTTCTTCTCAACTTCAGTCATGGATGCGTCTCCTCCAGACTTCTCAGCATCCACACTGCAGAAACAAAGAGACTAAATTAGGAATAATCTACGAAATGACAGAATAATGCGATAAGATAACAGAATACTTACTCCATCTGCGCATCTGTGAAAGATGCGCCCTCCTCAGCCTCAGAACGCGGCTTCTTGGAAGGCCCCTCACCATAACTACCAGACGCTCTCTTGCGCCTCAACTGGTGGCTCTCCTCCACCTCCTCTTCAGAATCCTCCAAAATGATCTGCTCAATGTTCGCAGAATTGGGAGGAGGCTGCGCAACATCAGGTCCTTGCTCCACTGCAGGAGCCACACCCTGTACTGGCGTGGCTACCACCACAGAAGGGGAGCCCTCAGGCTCTTGAACAGCCAAATCCACGACGCGCCCTGCCGTCGCGGCCAATATGGGCGTCTCACCCTCCCTCAAGGGACGCACTCCCACCACCACAGATCGTGGCTTCTCCAGCTGCACAACACCAAAAAGATCCATCTCTGCGCAAAAAACAGACAAGAAAAACACGTTACATAAAGTATGGAAAACGAAGAAAGGCTTACGCTACTAACGACAGAAAGAATGCAGGATGAGCACCCACCCGAACCATCCACATTCAAAAATGTGGGAACCTCTGTCTCAGGCTCGAAGTAGTTGCGACTGATGCCCATGTGCACCAGGAACTCTTCCGGGTATGAGTTGATGGGGAGGCGGTTCTCATTAAGGATAGCCGCATGGTCCACGTTGTACCACGTTTCGGGGGGGCGCTCATCCCTTGGCAAAGTGGCGCGGGTGTAAAAATAAAAATCAGATGGAAAGACGGCGGCGTCAATCCAAAAGAATTTCTCCCTCCAATCCCTAAGCTTATCTACCTTCTTCGTATAACATTGTAAATCACCTATGCGCTTAGAGAAGGTGACCCGCCCATTTAACCACGACGTGCGATAGAACGCGCGGAATAAATGGAGGGTGGGGTTAATCGCTAACAAACGACAGTTGATCTCAAAATTGGCTATCTTCCCAGCGCCAATACAGTGCAGCTGGGAGATGTGGAGCTGGTAATAGTTGAGAATATCGCTCAGAAACACGGATATGGGTATGCGCTGATTCGCCCACTCGAAAAAGCGCGTATAAACCCCCACCTTCCCTACGGGGAAGTCCGCTATGGTGTCATTTAGACCTGGCACCTCGGGGTGCAGGTCCAACGGGATAAAATAATCCGAAGTAAATTGCGTCAGCTCATCCTCGGACATTTCGGCAGTACAATCATGAAGTTTAAGAACCATTTTTCTTAATAGGCGCACGCGCTAATTACCTAGTGTATAGAAAGTAGCTTCAAAGGAGATTTAGAAGTTTGGAAAATGGAGAGGAATCATTTTTTTTTACTGTGATAATCACAGTAAAAGTGGAGGGTGGTTATATAGTATTCCACCCACCACTGATTAACGACACGTGTACTCCACTAACCCGAATTGTGTGGCTGGGAGATGAAACAGTACAGGACACGTGGATAGCCTCTCCACTTCCCGAGGTACCTAAAATGCACTTTTTTGGACTAGATGCATCCTACGTGTCTTTTGGGGCGGTTTAATTTTGAATTCTTCCCGCGTACGCGGTGGGAATAATTTCGATACGGCTATTAGTCTAGTATCCGCAGGTTTTATCCTGCGCACACTAGACTGGGGGGACATGATGACGTATAGTCCTTACTCGGGTCACGAATCCGATTAGTAGACATTACTAATATTTAAGCCCACCACGTGTGGGCCGCCATAACAATAAATGGACTACCATTTAGACGGTTTGGGCTCACAGGGCCCAAGCCCAATAATTATTTATAGATTTGATAAGGATATCTCCTAATTATGGAGTGTATATCAAATACTCGCGATACGCGGGACATAACGAAGAGTGAGGAGCACGAAACCTTATCGGCTACGTGTGTATAAATAGGGCATCTTAGCTCTCGTCCAAGGTACGATTTACAAAACCCTAAACTCTTCACAACCCTTAATTCGATTACTTACTCTCACGCCGGAGGATAATCGGGGGAAACAATCCCTCGATAAGCCTAACGGTGTTTATTACTTTCTTAGTGCGCAGGTCTCAAGAGCATTAAGATCTGATTGGTACGAGAACAAGAACCCAAACAAGGAACGCCCAACTTTTGTATCAACAGGATGCATGCATTATTCTGCATGCATCCGGTGGTGATGTAAGAGATATAATAGTTGAAACACAATCTTAGTTAAAGGTGGTGACCATGTTAAGGATATTTCAAGGTTTCTTGATGACTTGTGTGTTTGATGAATTAATAGAGTATGTGTTAAATTGTGGATATGTTGTGTTTGTAAATGGTGGTTATATAGTAAGTGAGATCCTGTTGGTCGTTTATAGTGATTGGAGTACGTACGTTGTTTCTAGGAAACTAGGTTTGTAGTTGACTGAGATGTGATCTTTTAAGTTAAGCAACATGTGTGCTAGGAGTTAAGAGCGCTATTTTTGTGAGAGTTGAATGAAATTCATTTGTTACTGTGGGTCACAATACTTGTCTGCGGAACATTCCTTTTATAGTTTTATCATAAAGGAAAAGTCACTAAATATAAGATGATGTTTAATTTTTGCCATTGTTTGGGTAATTTACAATAGTTGGTTAGAAAAGTAAAATAAAAAAATAAAAAATGTGTGTGTAAAGCATATATGTGTGCACGCAGCATGTGTTATCAACATTACAAAGTCTTCGCTAAATATAAGATGATGTTTTGCAGGATTTTAAAATCCTTATGGTCTTTGCATTTAACGTTTTTAAATTTTACTTTATTGAAAGTAAACAAGCAAAACAAATCCGAAAAACGCATTCAAATTTTGTTGTTCTTGTTTCCTACAGAACCATAAACTTATTATTCTTGTTTTTCTTTTATCGTTTGTTTTAATTTTGATGATTTATCCTTAATCGAGCGGAGTCAAGATTTTAGCTCGAATGAGGCAAACTTAACATAAAATTTATAGATATAAATGTCGCTCCAAAAATAAATTTGTTATTCTTATAACCCATGATATCAACCTAAAAGCATGATGTAATAATTAAGGCACCGTCTGCCATTGATCAGAGTATTGTAATCATCCACATCCTCCACTTTCAATACAATAAATACAATGATCATTTCCAATTTCCGACAGTCTCACTTTGAAACTTCTTAAAAGAACACAATTTTCACTTTTTTTTTTTCTTTTTATTAAAATTTATTTTTGTGCGATTGCTAAGCCGTGCGACTTCAGAACCTTTTTTCAATTGTCCCCTTTGATAGGTGAATATTTTTTGCGACTCCACTACCTTGTTGCCAAGTGTCAACTACCATTTTGCCAAGTTTTGTTTTTTTTGTTTGTTTGTTTGTTTTTGTTTTTTTTTAAATAGATTCACGGTTGACCTTTTTTTTTTTTTTTTTTTTTTTTTTTTTCTTGTGGGTGGGGGTTTTTTTTTTTTTTTTTTTTTTTTTTTTTTTGCGACTGGCGGCTGGGGAATTTTTTTGTGCAGTAGTTTTGTCTTTTTTGAAAAAGGGAAAAAAATCTCAAAAAAAATTGTATTTTATTTTATACGTTTTACGATGTTCTTCATAAAATTACCAAATTGTCCCAATTTTCTGCCAATAAAGTTACTCCCTCCATCTCAAAACTTAAGTCCACTTTGACTTTTATTTTGCAACTTTGACTTTAATTATATATTTCGTGTTATATAACACTTGATGAAAAGTATAACAATGTAAATATATTTAAAACACAATCCATTTATATATTTTGCATCAAATATTATATAAAACGAAAAAATATAATTGAGGTTAAAGTTGCAAGAAAAAAGTCAAAATGGACTTAAATTTTGGGACGGAGGTAATATAAACCAACATACTGACACAGTTAAATTCCTTTATTGCATACTCATTTTCCAACTAAACACACACATATATCACACCTCAAAACGCACACACTCACACTACCGAATATAACAAAAAAAGAAGAGTTAATGTCATTTTTCGTTCCTGTGGTTTGCCGGGTCAATCAAGAATCGTCCCTGCCGTTTATTTTCTTCGGGTTTTGTCCCCACGGTTTACAACCCATACGGGTTTGATCCCTTGACCAACTTATCCGTCAGTTGACCATGTTTTTTGGTGACGTGGCTAATAAGTGGGGGGCAATTTAGTCTTTATACGTGTTTTCCCTTATAATACAAACACAAACACACTGTAAACACAAACACACATCATCACAAACACAATCTAAACACAAACACATCAAACAATGATTAGATGCAATCGATGTGGATCAATAGCCATTATCAAAACATCATGGACACCTACTAACCCCGGAAGAAGATTTTATTGTTGTAGTAAAAGGGTAAGTAATCAAATTTTTATTTGCAAAAAACCCCCAAATCGACTTAAGTTGACCTAATTTTTTGGATTTGGTTTATAGGTATCAAATTGTGGGGTTGTAGATTGGTATGATCCTCCTATGTGTGATAGGGCTGTTCAAATCATTCCTAGTCTACTAAATTCAATGAATCAGCTACCAGGAGAAGCACATGAAAAATCTAATGAAGCTAAAAGAAACAAGAAGTGGTTGATTATCAGCTGGATCTTGTTTTTCCTTTATTTAGTTTTAAAGTGATATGCTTCATGTAGTGAATCAGTAGGTTATGTTGGTAGCCATATGTATGTAGCTTAGCAAGACAGTGTAGCTTGTGGTCAAGTTGTATTTTGGGTTAAAATGAAGAAAATGATCAGTTTCAACTTGACAAAGAAAGTAGTCTTTAACTTATTTCATTAATGCATTCATAGATGCATATTTCATCGGTGGATTACATTACATAGATGCAGTAAACAAAAGATTGTTAAAGACATTACATAGGTGCATTACATAGGGAAGTTAGTCCATTTTCCCTTTCCCTGAGGTGCCAGTTGGTGTTGTTTTGTACAACCTCTTCCACTTCTGTCCCTGGATGACCTCCCAAGTGTGCCTGTTTGGTAAGCCAATCACTTGAACCCTTCCATCATATGGCACATCCTTAAGAGGAGTATTGTTAACATGATAGCTAGCATAAGCACTTGTTTCCTTTTGTGAGACACCTTGATAACCTGTAATCACCAACTTTGACTCAGCTTGGTCAGTTGTAGCCTTTTTTGAAACACCTTGATCCTCTTCAGATGTTGAATGATAGCTAGACACCCAACTATCATCAAAGAAGCTGGAATCAGGGCTTGACTCAACCTTTCCCTTTGTTTTTTTTTGTTACCAGAGCTTGTACAAGTATTTTTTGGTGGAAGATAAGTATTCCACCCATTTGATTCAGATGAATCAGATGATAGTTCAATGACCTTAGGCTTGGAACTCATAATTAATAGTAGTATTTGGATGAAGTTTGTTGTTTTGATAGTGTTTGATGTTTTAATTTTGCGTCCTGATCTATTTAATTTCATACCTTGTACCATTATATCTGCAAGTTCAGCAGCAGTCTTTCTTCTCTTTTTCCTAGACCTTCCAATTTGGGGTTTATGATCTGGTAGGATAATAGTATTTGGAACATTGCAATATCCCAAAAATCTGGTGATCTAGTGGGATTAATCTTAGACCTATACATTTCTTCCCATGTAGAAAGCCAATGACATGGATGACAATAAGACTCTGATATGGCAGTTTCAATCCCATTGGTAGCCATATTCCATATGGCTGCTACTGCATGTTTAAAGGTTATCCCACTCAATTCCCACCTTCTACAACTATATGTTCTATCCTTGATGCTTACTACACACTGGTCACCCCAAGGACTATTTACTTGATATAATTCACCCCCATTCCACTCAACCTATTAAATTATAGAAATTAACTAATCACTTATAACAAATATAAACTGATAAGGAAACTATGGAAATTAACTATTACTGATGTAAGTATAGTATATTTCCAAAGAAATACTCGTGGAAGCATTTCCCGGGTCGTAGTCCCAACGAAGGTTGAATTGAGTAGTCGGTTCGTGATCGTGAAAACATGTAGTGAATAGGAAAATAATTGGGAATCTTGAGTTCTATACTAATGATAATGTAATAACGAATAAAAATAAGCAATAAAAGCTACGGGAACAAGTAACGAGGCAAAAGGATACCCTAAACGCAAATTTAAACTAAAAACAGGAATTAAAAACGTAAATGCGCAAAATATAAAGTGAAATCTAAGGCATTCTAATCCTACGGGCATGAAAAAAATTATCCTAGATTCTAAATGTAAAAATAAAATTTTGGAAAAAGAAAAATATTTTTTAAAACTTTTTATTTAATTAATACGAATTAAAAACTAAAGATAAGAAAATAAATGATAAGAAATAGTAAATGAAAAGCAATCAATCTAATTTCTTTTCTAAAAATTTATTTTACTAATAGAAATATGAGAAAACTTTGAAAAGTGGAAAAGCTACTAGGCAAAAGCTAGTATTAAGCTCAACAGTTAAGCTTAAGCTAAAAAGGGCTAAAAGGATAACTATTAAATTTTGTAACATGTTTATGAAAAAGTCCTAAGGGCGAATTGGTTACAGGTGTGTGTGTTGAGGCTTGGTTAAGGGGGAGACCAGGGTTCAAATCCTGGCTCACCCTTTTTATGAAACATTTTATTTTTTAGATTTTCTTTTAACAACAGATTATACTAATGTAACTAAGCATTTTGTAAAACTAAAACTATTTTTGAAAACAACTGTAAAGCACAGTAAAAGGCAATAATAAGGAGCAGTTATAAAAACAAAAACTATACTAAGGGCATTATAAGAAATCCTAAAAGCTATTCTAAGGCTACTATGAGCTGAAATAGGGGAGATAAACAGTTTAGTTATCTAAAGGAAATCCTAAATAAGTACTATGGAATCTACATAAGTAGTTGTATAAGCCTAAAAAAGCACTAAATGAGCATATCTAACCTAAGGACTGTTGAGCGAAAATAGGACTAAAGGAGCAAGTTTAAGCTATTCTAAAGCTAGGCATATCATAAGCTAATCCTAAATAAAGCTCAAACAGTGAAACTACACCTAGCAAAATACTTATAAACCTAATATGGGGAAGTTTGAACAGGTTTTAAGTTGAGAAAAAGGAAAAGGGAAACTGACAGATACGCACTATGAATACTTTTGACGAAAAATGTAAAAACAGCCTAGGTGGGGGTTTTGAGCTATGATTTAGGCAAGTAAATGGAAAATTTAATGGATAAAAGTTGTTGATAAGTAAAGACAAGCTAGGAGAGAGTTATTAGAAACAAAAATTATGGATTTATAACAAGTAAATAAGCTAAAATGAAGGGTGGAAAAGGGCTAAATAGGCAGATGGGGCTGCTGAAATAGTAGGTAAGTAATGGGTCAAAATAGGCAAAACTCAGATTTGACTATAAACGTACCTAAATACCAGATTCTACTCAACTCTAATAATCTATTATGAGCTTGTTTATTCACCTAAATTGCACCTACACTAATTTGTTCAATAAAATCAAACCTAAGCTGATACAAATCTCCAAATTCAAGTTATTGATGCAAACACTATAAATCCACTTGGAACTGATAAATTCGTACATATTACTGCTCCAAGTCACATATTAAAGATGTTTCAAATTCATTTAGAGTCCTAAACAAGTTTTTGACTTCAAAAGTCAACTATGCCAAACAGTCCCTTTAAATGCAAAATTACACTACAAATCTGATTTTTAACTTATAATCTACCTATTTTATCAATGAAACAGTTTAACTAAACCATATTAGAGCTAATGGAACAAGAATTACTCACAAAGAAAAAGAAGAACAAGCTATTGCAGATTATACTAAATAGGACCAGTAGGAATTCAATTAAAAGCTACAGCATATAAAAGCTACACTAAAGCACTCATACAACTAAAATAAGCAGTATTCATCACCAATAAGCTATAAGCTACAGTTTATAGGCTAAATTAAAGAAAGGAGCTGGAATGAAAAATAGAAACTTACTTGACTTTTGAAGATGAAAGAAAACTAGGCATTGGGTGAATTACATAAGCTCACATAAGCTACCAGCAGCTTAATGAGCTTATCAGCAGGAACATTAGCTTATATAAGCTCGTATACCCTCAACTTTATTCTATTTTTTTTATTTTTCAAAGATTTTGTTATTTTTGTGGATTTTTAGCAAAGTGAAGCACAAGCAGAAAGTAAACTTAACAATAGCTTTAAACAAACTAAATTTAACTCGAAATAGCATAAAGTAAAGAGCTTTAAGCAAGAATAAGCTTGAATGAACAAACGGCTTAAAAACATTAAAAACTAATTTTCACTAAAACATTAAAAGGCTTAAAAATCAGAACATTACATCAAGTTAAAAGCAGAAAGTAAGCTAATTATCCTACCCTACTGCTACTCTACCCTACTCCTAATGAGTGAATCCGTGGGTGAGGAGGGCTTTTTATAGCCTGAAGAGAGAGGGGATTAGGGCTTCAGCAGAAGGCTCTGGAACTTCTAATCTCAGCCTTTGATCTTTCTTATGTTGTCGTCCCATCAATCAATAGCCATTGGATTAAAATGCCACATCAATTCGGCCAATAGGAAAGCTCTAAGCTGCCATGTGTGCATAAGGATTTGGACATCACATCTGACAAGTCAGACCTTCTAGAATCCAAAACCTCGTACTAACTTTGATGCTGGGTAACTCAGGGTAAAAGTGGGAGGGATAAACAGTGAAAGGCGTAAAATGGGAGGGAAGGGGTGTGTTTGGTTCTGGTTATTATTTGACCGTGGGTTGGGTTACGGGTTTAATAAAAAAAAAGGTGGTGGGCTTGTGTATTGGTTTTATATTGGGTTATAGGTTTTACAGGTTTTGGGAAATGGTTAGTGTAATAAGGGGCTTGGCAGATTCTTGGGCTAAAGTTTTTAAAGGTTTTATTTTAGTAGTAGTGGTTTAAGGTTTAGGTTTTAATCCAAGGATTAGTTTTGCCAATTTGCAATTCTTCAAGGACCATCTCTGAAAATTATTCCAAGGACTTATCTTGCCAAGTGATGATGCTTGAGGGACACTTGTTGACTTTAAAGCTCAAATATGATCTTCCATTGAAAATAGCTTCCCCGGCCTCGGCTTTTGACCTCTTTTCCAATCTCGTGCCCGTTTTGTCGGTTTTTCTTTGTTTTTCGTTCATATTCATAATATCCGTACCTGCACAATCAAAAACACAAAAACACGAATATTTGGCAATTATATATTAGTTTTTGGTCTTATTGGTCCGTAATTTAGGTACTAAAGTATGTGTAAAATAACACATACCAAAATCCCCCAGACTAAGGTAATGTCGTGTCCTCACGCAATGTAATCACGTCATGCTTTTGAGATAAATAATTTAGGAACTCTTTTTACTAACTTTGAAAAGTAGCAAGAACGTTCAAAAGAGATTTCAAAATCATTTATTCCCTAAAACGCCCCGTTTATCCATTTTATTCCACGTACTAACTTTACACTACTTATTATTTTTATTTTTCACACTTACTTTATTTTTGTGACGGTATGTTGACTCTCATCATTTTGCAATAACGTTTAGGGTCATAGAGTAATAACACGACTCATGGAGAAGTGACCATACGGATAAAATTCATCGTCCCTGATTTTTCACAAGTCCCCAAACTAAGCTTAAAAACGAGATCACAACTTATTTACAAGTTAGATGCTAACGCTACCCATGGAAGTTACTTGTGTATTAACCTCTTGCTCCCTTTTTCCTATTTTATGGTATCTATTTATTTTATTTTTGTGAGAGAAATGAATTTCTTCATAAACATCTCGTTTTCATATTTATTAGTCCGATAAAGATATTAAGTTTTAGACGCTAAGTGGTTATTTATCTTCTCACAAGAATCGCTACGAATGAAAATGAGGTCCATATCAAGGTTTTTATTATACTTTTGACTTTTTCATTTTTTATTTATTTTTTTATTTTTTATTTTTTTTATAACATATTTACTACGGAGCTTCACGGGGTAGTTCCAAGACATTACACCTACTCAGAGTAAAGGTTCCAAGGGCCGTTACGACGGAGAGTTCCAAGACTCTAGACATTCCTGAAATGACGATCCAAGGTGGTTAGACCAAGACCTCACACATTCCTGAACTAGAGGTCCAAGGGCCGGCGCAAGAGGGTAGCCAAGACCTAAAACCTTTTGGAAATAAGGATCCAAGGGCCCGATCTCGAACCGTAGCTTATTCACTCAACATTCACTTATTTATTTATTATTACCTCGATGTGTACCCAATTTTTAAGGCAAGGATTTTTGTGAGAAGATCAAGAACTAATTGTCAACTAAAAATCGATATCTTTAATTATTTTAACAATTATATATGTGGTGAGACAATTTTGTGGGAGCAAAAAGCCATAAGTACCTTCGACGAGCTCTAAAGAGAACCAACTACTCTACGCTTAGCATCTAACTTCTAAATAAACTCTATCATTTCGCGTTCTTCGCAAATTTAAAATCTCAAATAATGAGATCCGCAAATGCTTAGCCGATAATCGAATATTAAGATTATATTGGTTAAGGGGACAAGCTAGGGCTCAACACTCCCGGATCAAGTCAAAATTTTTATTCTTACTCTTACCAGCAGGAAAGTTAAACACGGTGTCAAAACTTATTATATTTTTGCACAGTTTGTTTTTTTAATTTTTCTCATTTTTTTGTACTTTTTCATAACATTTTCATCATTTTTCTTTGAAAATTTTCAAAATTTTCAAAATTTTTCAATTTTTAGGAAAAACGGGGTTGCGAGAGTAAACGAAAAAGGTGAAAGTGCCAGGTCAATCGAATCGAAGATTCACCCCCCAGACTAAATATAAACATTGTCCTCAATGTTTCAAAGGTAAGGGTAATCCTAACAAAAATGTAGGGCCATTTATTAATTATGCCAAAGATAACGTCAGTCGATAAAATTAGGATATATGGATGAGCAACGAATGATGAAACTCGAGTTGAGACAACACAACGAGCACGAGATTCTTCATTATTCGGGCAAATCCTGGACATAAACATCAACAAGCACAAAACACGAGAAATGGAAGAGGTAGCCCTCCTCACGTCACACCTATTAAGAAAATAGAAAGAAGAAAGAAAGGATAAGCATGGGGTGCCTCCCACGAAGCGCTTGTTTTTTTATCTAGTCGTATAGCTTAGACTCGCCCCGAATTACATTATTCTTGGGGGAGCAAATGAAACGGACACCCGGCACGAAAAATGGAGATGCCGGGATCAAAAACGGTATCCTCACTCCTGGTGGAGTGGAAAGATGGAGAAAGGATGGGATAAACGAAAAACGGGTGAAACACACGGATGATAATAGCAAAGTCAAATTCCGAATCACGGGTGGGTTGGGTGGGTAAAATATTAAGCACCGGATCATCATGATCAAAAATCTCGTCCACCACTCCAAAAATAACTTCATCCGTACCCGATTCAAAATCAACATCGGGCGGTTTCGCGGGTGGACGAGAAGACGGAAAATCAAAGAGAAATGAGTCGGTATCGGGAATCAAGTCATCATCATTAATAAGCACATCATTCTCGTCATTCTCAATACCCGGTTGTATCGAGTCATCCGAAGCAAGAAGAGGATCACGTGACGGATTATCAGAAATAAGTTCGGAGTCGATCTCAAAGTGAAAACGCTCATAATCCGGAAGAGAGATATCAGCATGAATAGTGGGACTGCCACTATTCGTCTTTCCAAAACGAAAAATCGCAAGCTCGGGAACAAAGTCACTATCCATAACGGGGAAGGAGAAGAAGTCGGAGGTTCACAAAATGCCTCGATCTTAGAAATGAGAAGATAAACTTTGGATAATTTCTCTCGAAGAGCTTCAACTTGAATTTCATTGTCATCATTCTCTTCATTCTCTTCTTCTAAGCTGACGAGCTCAGAAGGTACTTCCTCAACATATTCGATGTCTCCATAAGATAAAGAATCGTCATTGTCGGGATCGGAGAACATCTCATCACGATCAGTCGAATTATGAATCGGAGGCAATTCACACTCCTCAGCCGTATCAAAAACATATTTCTCAAAATCGGGTAAAGAATCCTTGAGCTCGGGCTTTAAAGGATCTGACGACTTAACGATCTCATCATCCTTGGACGAAATAGAATTATGATTAGTAAGAGAAGTATCGACCTCTTCCGAAACAGAGTCACTTCCCTCAACCGGTGTGAGAGAAGGATGGGAAGAGTCGGGAATATCTTCAGATATATCAAGATGATTATTATCAACAATTTCAGAATCACCGATAGAAATTTCCCCGGACTCACTTGGGATTGGGACAAGATTCTCAACACTAGACTTTTTGAATTCGTCCGATTCCGTTGCCGGAATAGTGTTAAGATGCTCGTCCCCCATTTTTATAGAGTCCTCGGGTTCTACGGGAGAAACAACGGNCCTCGATCTTAGAAATGAGAAGATAAACTTTGGATAATTTCTCTCGAAGAGCTTCAACTTGAATTTCATTGTCATCATTCTCTTCATTCTCTTCTTCTAAGCTGACGAGCTCAGAAGGTACTTCCTCAACATATTCGATGTCTCCATAAGATAAAGAATCGTCATTGTCGGGATCGGAGAACATCTCATCACGATCAGTCGAATTATGAATCGGAGGCAATTCACACTCCTCAGCCGTATCAAAAACATATTTCTCAAAATCGGGTAAAGAATCCTTGAGCTCGGGCTCTAAAGGATCTGACGACTTAACGATCTCATCATCCTTGGACGAAATAGAATTATGATTAGTAAGAGAAGTATCGACCTCTTCCAAAACAGAGTCACTTCCCTCAATCGGTGTGAGAGAAGGATGGGAAGAGTCGGGAATATCTTCAGATATATCAAGATGATTATTATCAACAATTTCAGAATCACCGATAGAAATTTCCCCGGACTCACTTGGGATTGGGACAAGATTCTCAACACTAGACTTTTTGAATTCGTCCGATTCCGTTGCCGGAATAGTGTTAAGATGCTCGTCCCCCATTTTTATAGAGTCCTCGGGTTCTACGGGAGAAACAACGGAAGCTTTGTGAGGATTAAGAATGATCATAATTTTCTCATCATCGTCGTCGGAATCATAGTAAATAAAAGATTTATAAGGATTAGACGCTCTCTCTTCAGCAAGTAACTCTGCAATAGACTTCTCACGAGGCTCGGGAGTATAAGTATCACGATTATCTGCCCACTTTCGTAAAATCTCACCAAGGGATTTCATTTCCTCAATAACTTCATCCGAAATTTGAAACTTGGCGAGATTTTGTGGGGGTTGGTTAAAACCGTAAGAATCGTAACACGAATTAGGCTCGAAATAAGAATTATCAAACGATCCCCCACAATTTTCAAAATTTGACGAACTTTGAAATGAATCACCATTGTAATACGGTACTTGCTCATACGAGTTTTGAAAAGGAAGATTGAAGTTGTTTTGAGGATAATTATCAAAACTCGTATCACAAGCGTAAGACGTTTCAGCACTCGGGACGTAACACATACAATTCGCGTATCCACATTGATTACAAAAACATTTTCCACACAATAATCCTTCGTCGGATGGATTTCCACAATTAAAGCAAGTGAACGAAGGTGGTGGTGGTGTTGGATAATAATCGGGAACGTTTTGAAGGATTGACCTTTGAACATATGCGGGAGAATTAGAAAACCAACAAACGCCGTCATGAATATCACTACCACATTGTTCATACGTACACCAAACACACGAACCTTCAAAGAACGGTTCTCCACAATTAACACAAATTGGATCCATAAGAATTAAACATAAGAGGAGACAGAGAAAGAATTATCGGTTTAGAGGATTAGAGAAGAAGAATTAAACGTTTAAGAGGATAAGAAGAATATATTTGGATTTTGAAAATATTTACAAAAACGAAGGAAAATATTTTTGAAAGGAAAATATTTTTGGTTTTTATATTTTGAAAATATTTACAAAAAACGATAACTTCACGGGGAAGGATCTTCAAAACACGAAAACAACTAACGGAATCGACGCACTCTTCTCAAGCCTTTCCCGGCAGCGGCGCCATTAATTTGGTGTAATAATTAGAGTATATATCCAAAGAAATACTCGTGGAAGTATTTCCCGGGTCGTAATCCCAACGAAGGTTGAATTGAGTAGTCGGTTCGTGATCGTGAAAACGTATAGTGAATAGGAAAATAATTGGGAATCTTGAGTTCTATACTAATGATAATGAAATAACGAATAAAAATAAGCAATAAAAGCTACGGGAACAAGTAACAAGGCAAAAGGATACCCTAAACGCAAATTTAAACTAAAAACGGGAATTAAAAACGTAAATGCGCAATATATAAAGTGAAATCTAAGGCATTCTAATCCTACGGGCATGAAAACAATTATCCTAGATTTTAAATGTAAAAAAAAATTGAAAAAAGAAAAATATTTTTTAAAACTTTTTATTTAATTAATATGAATTAAAAACTAAAGATAAGAAAATAAATGATAAGAAATAGTAAATGAAAAGCAATAAATCTAATTTCTTTTCTAAAAATTTATTTTACTAACAGAATATGAGAAAACTTTGAAAAGTGGAAAAGCTACTAGGCAAAAGCTAGTATTAAGCTCAACAGTTAAGCTTAAGCTAAAAAGGGCTAAAAGGATAAATATTAAATTTTGTAATATGTTTATGAAAAAGTCCTAAGGGCGAATTGGTTACAGGTGTGTGTGTTGAGGCTTGGTTAAGGGGGAGACCAGGGTTCAAATCATGGCTCACCCTTTATATGAAACATTTTATTTTTTAGATTTTTTTTAACAACAGATTATACTAATGTAACTAAGCATTTTGTAAAACTAAAACTATTTTTGAAACAACTGAAAAGCACAGTAAAAGGCAATAATAAGGAGCAGTTATACAAACAAAAATATACTAAGGCATTATAAGAAATCCTAAAAGCTATTCTAAGGCTACTATGAGCTGAAATAGGGGAGATAAGCAGTTTAGTTATCTAAAGGAAATCCTAAATAAGTACTATGGAATCTACATAAGTAGTTGTATAAGCCTAAAAAAGTACTAAATGAGCATATCTAACCTAAGGACTGCTGAGCGAAAATAGGACTAAGGGAGTAGGTTTAAGCTATTCTAAAGCTAGGCATATCATAAGCTAATCCTAAATAAAGCTCAAACAGTGAAACTACACCTAGCAAAATACTTATAAACCTAATATGGGGAAGTTTGAACATGTTTTAAGTTGAGAAAAAGGAAAAGGAAAACTGACAGATACGCACTATGAATACTTTTGAAGAAAAATGTAAAAACAGCCTAGGTGGGGGTTTTGAGCTATGATTTATGCAAGTAAATGGAAAATTTAATGGATAAAACTTGTTGATAAGTAAAGACAAGCTAGGAGAGAGTTATTAGAAACAAAAATTATGGATTTATAACAAGTAAATAAGCTAAAATGAAGGGTGGAAAAGGGCTAAATAGGCAGATGGGGCTGCTGAAACAGTAGGTAAGTAATGGGTCAAAATAGGCAAAACTCAGATTTGACTATAAACGTACCTAAATACCAGATTCTACTCAACTCTAATAATCTATTATGAGCTTGTTTATTCACCTAAATTGCACCTACACTAATTTGTTCCATAAAATCAAACCTAAGTTGATACAAATCTCCAAATTCAAGTTACTGATGCAAACACTACAAATCCACTTGGAAATTATAAATTCCTACATATTACTGCTCCAAGTCACATATTAAAGATGTTTCAAATTCATTTAGAGTCCTAAACAAGTTTTTGACTTCAAAAGTCAACTATGCCAAACAGTCCCTTTAAATGCAAAATTACACTACAAATCTGATTTTTAACTTATAATCTACCTATTTTATCAATGAAACAGTTTAACTAAACCATATTAGAGCTAATGGAACAAGAATTATTCACAAAGAACAAGAAGAACAAGCTATTGCAGATTATACTAAATAGGACCAGTAGGAATTCAATTAAAAGCTACAACATATAAAAGCTACACTAAAGCACTCATACAACTAAAATAAGCAGTATTCATCACCAATAAGCTATAAGCTACAGTTTATAGGCTAAATTAAAGAAAGGAACATGAATGAAAAATAGAAACTTACTTGACTTTTGAAGATGAAAGAAAACTAGGCATTGGGTGAATTACATAAGCTCACAGAAGCTACCAGCAGCTTAATGAGCTTATCAGGAGGAACATTAGCTTATATAAGCTCGTATACCCTCAACTTTATTCTATTTTTTTATTTTTAAAAGATTTTGTTATTTTTATGGATTTTTAGCAAAGTGAAGCACAAGCAGAAAGTAAACTTAACAAAAGCTTTAAACAAACTAAATTTAACTCGAAATAGCAGAAAGTAAAGAGCTTTAAGCAAGAATAAGCTTGAATGAACAAACGGCTTAAAAACATTAAAAACTAATTTTCATTAAAACATTAAAAGGCTTAAAAATCAGAACATTACATCAAGTTAAAAGCAGAAAGTAAGCTAATTATCCTACCCTACTGCTACTCTACCCTACTCCTAATGAGTGAATCCATGGGTGAGGAGGGCTTTTTATAGCCTGAAGAGAGAGGGGATTAGGGCTTCAGCAGAAGGCTCAGGTGTAGCGAACTGCAAAAATCCCTATAATTAAAAACGTTTAATTATATATTAATCTCCGTCATTATTTTAATCACCATTTTTACGGAAAAATTTGAAATTTTTCTTATTATATTAATATATCGTTGTCACGATATAAAATAATTCATGAAATGACGGAACCAATTCTCGACACGTTATTCGAAATATAAACATTTCATTTAATCCTAATTTATT
>LBNU01012932.1:43354-86179 GCA_014162995.1 Artemisia annua | reverse complement strand
GCGGCCATTCTAAACAGGCTATTATAGTTTGAGATCTTTACCATTTCTATAAATTGAAACCTAAAGACCATATTATGTTGTGAATTAGTAAATAAATGAACGTGCAGACTCTGGTTTGAGATATATGAACTTATACCTCGGTTAAAGCTCCATAATCAACACATCTGACAGTACCTCAATCGGCTGTTTGCCGATTCAGTGTTCCTTTTAAAAGCAAGAAGCGTAACAGGAACAGTAGAAACACAAAGGCCATTTTTCACCCCAAACGAAAAATCCAACTGGCTGCAACAAACAAAATATATAAAACTATTAACAACCTCATACTCAAAGACAGCTTCGGCCCCTTGTCAAACACGTATGGCCCTTTTCCCATGAAAAATGAAGAAGATTACATGATTTCCTAAAGCCATTCCACTTAGGGCTGCACCCTAAAGCCTATCGCATTTGTATGAAAACAACATAAACATATAATCAACCTTAACACAACACAATTCAGGAGACAGTATTTCGATTTGCTTCTATTGTTCCACATCAAGAGTGTCCCTTCTCAGAGCGACTTTTCCCGTTAAGGAAAGAAAGACAAAACGTCATTATGAATAATCAGTTTATCTCTGTCCAAACACCCGAATGACTATCTACTACAGTTGAGTCTCGTTTCTTGTTTTCAAAATAGACCATGCGTTTACAAAACCGAACATGCATTTGGAAAGCTGCATTAGTGAATAGGAAGTGTCAAGCTGCTTGTCAAATACTCTTTTCCAATTATTTACTTTTTTCGAACACAATAATCAGATAATTTTCTCTTAACCGCAATCCAAAACACCCTGATAAACCCACAGCCAACATTTATCATTCACAATTTTCAAAGCAAATCAACATTATACCTGAAAAACATTGAAGTACGTAGTGGAGACGGATTCGAAGGCGGTATGGTAGTTGAACTATCTATGGCGTGAGCAGCTCTTCTTCAGTTGCTGTATCCAACACGCACAAAAAAATTCAAATCTGTAAAAGTACTGATTTTACCCATTTCAGTCAAATAGATATTAACCATAAATCAAGTAAAACACCCAGATTCTTGTTAATGTGGTCCACCTAAATTTATGATAAAAACACCTTAATCAGTTTGTGGAACCAAACTCGGATTAAAGAACCAAAATCCTATCAATACCTACTTAAACTTAATACAAATTAACCACAAATCAATAAAAAAAGCTAAAGAATTACATACCTTCGATTAAAAAATTCATGGCATCAACACTTCATCCATTTTTGCAATCCATAGATCCCACTCAAAATAGTTCGAACCTGCAATGAAACATAAAACCATAAATAAAAATACAATTTTTTTATAGAAAATTAACTGGAAATAAAAGATCATGAAAAATGTCCGGAACGGTACGGATCGGGGAAAAATGGTACGGAGGATCATTTTTTAGGAAGAAGATACAACGGCCGGTGGAGGATTTGGTGGATCATAAAACTTGGGACTTTGATGATTAGATCTGTGTGTTCGATGAATCAGGTGAGAAGAGACTGCTATTGTTTTCCCTTGTGCGTGTGTTTTTTTTCTGAGGATGAAAGGGGAGAAGAGTGTGAAGAAATGTCTAGAATGGGTTAGAAATATCTGTGAAAATAACGGAACGGGAAACGGGAAGGAGCAGTGTAGCTACCGTAAGACAACTGTAGAGTCCACTGTAGCGACGTAAAGCCACTGTAGCACCCCGTTTTGAACAAATTAACCTCTTGGCTTTTAGTATATATATAATATCACAACCCCAGCCTGATATAGAACTCACTCAAAAATCACTCCCATCGTCACCTATTTATTCACCTTTACGTCAAAAACTAAGGAGAGCCACTGAATTATATGAAGATTTGATTGGTGGCCAGGCAACATTCGGAATTGGACGAAGTTCACGCCAAGAGATGCCGTGGAAGGATGTTTAGCCAAATTCTCCATTTCCCTATACTTCCGATTCCTCAATACCAAATATTCCAAAATAATTTATTCTCGCCTAATTCACCTGACTACAATATAAGCACTCCTGATTCAATATGGACTCTTGTTTATCAACAAGCCAGCATATTAGATGCTCACACATAACAGCTAAAAGAGTTACAACCATTACGTTATGAATGGTACGACTGTAACCTTGACATGTTGTTCAAAAGAGCGGATGCTGAAAGACGAACAATGATTGAATTAGGAATGACTACTGGTGAGATAAAGGACAAAACCAACCAGGAGCTTGGAAACTTGGACTCCAGAATCCGTTATGCAAGAAGAGAACACGGTCATACACATGGTAGAGTTGTAGATATTGAAAGAACCCTATGGATGGCCAGAGACACAGCCAGAACCCAGGGTCAAAAGATTTCCGCATTAGAGACTATGTTGGCTAATCAGATGAACATGTGTCATGAACATTTCTCAAACATGGAAGCTGCACAACTTGAACTTGAGAAAGAAGTTAGATATTTACGTCAGAGGCGTAACTAATCTAAGTTTTACAAGTATCATTGTTGTACCTACTAAACCAAATATTTTTGGATAGTATTTCATGTAATTTTCAATAAATCTGAAACCTTCAGAACTTGTAATCGAATCATAATGTATAACAACCTCCTTTTCTGTTATATCTCTCTGTTATAAATCAATCTTTCTTTCATATCAAACAAACATGTAATGAATCCTCATACCTTCGTGCAAAAATCTCATCATTTGTTACTTCCTTTGATAAACAAATGACTCTACGAAGATCAATGACATATTAATAAAAGAACTTGTACCATTTGTTTTACAGAAACAATCAGTCAAGTTATTAATATCATGTTGATTTCTGCAATACTATTCAAATCTACCATAAGATCTCTTACAATTGTTAAGAATTCTTAAACATACTATAATTAACCAAAAACCAAAGAATTGTCTAAGAATAAATTTTCAAGAGAGAACTTGAAGAATGGAGAGAAGATTATTTAACATCATTTTTAGTAGACAAATCAGATTGTTCCTTAGTAATCCCATATCAAGAGTTGATCATTCATCTATGATACAACTAGACATATATTGAAATTAGATTACAGTAGGGATTCAATTCAGTCTATCGTCAATGAAATAATTAGTTTCAATATTTGAATTATTCAGACATTTGAAGAATTCTAAGTTGAGTTTCATTAATGATTTCAGAAGATGGACAACATGAACAATACATATACTCCATCATCATCTAAAGTCACCATGACTCCTGAAGCCATCAAGAAATTAGTAAACAACATCGTGTCAGTAGTACTCGAAGGGACTACCATAGTTTATCCGAGAAGAGAGACAGGTATACCTGGTAAGAATAACCAAGAAAGTTTCATGGAATATAGGCCAGCTCACTTTAAAGCTCCAGAAAGAATGACTACCCCTACAATCAACCAAGGGATTAGGCAAGGAGTTATAACTAATGAAAATAACCAAAAGCGAAAACTCGCTGAAAGAGAAGCCATCAACCCCATCTACTGCAATTTCGCTAATGCTCAAGACTGCTATCGTAAACATCTAGGAGATCGTATCAACTATCATCGTCAACTGGGATGCAAACAGAAAATTAATAGAAACTACCTCGTAACATCTGTTACTGAGAATGGTTATCGTGGGAAACAACCCCTGTGTCAAAAATGCCAGATGCATCACACAGGAATCTGCATTGCTAAATGCAGTAAGTGTTGGAAAATAGGTCACAAGACAAGTGGCTGTAAGGCTCCGGACAGAAGAAGACAAACAACAACGGTAGTATGCCATAGATGTGGTGTAAAAGGGCACTACAAGAAACAATGTCCAAACTACAATGTCAACTGGAAGGCCAAGACTTTTGCAAGAAAATGAAAGATCTTTAACAACTTCGATAGTATCAAGGGAATGACAACTAGATTTAAGCAGATGAATAAATTCCTGTTGTAGACAAATAAACTCTAGTTCAAGAATTTCCTAAGTTGTATCTCTTTCTTGTATTTTACTTTAAGTTACGATGGATGTAACCTAAGTATAGCAACTATCTTTCTACAGTATCGAAAAATCTACCTTGTAATATTTCCATAATAATCATAATCTACGTCAATTTCAATTTCTATTCCTTTTATCAAATAACAATATATTGTTATTACCCTAGAAATTTCTGATTCATAGTATGAACGAAAATTTCCTACTTTATTCTTAAAAGAAATCAAGTTGTTATATTATAAAAATGACACGTTGAACACCATCTAAAACAATTTAAAGAAACATAAATACCACTATGATTGAGCCAAGCATCACATCATTTGGTCCTCAATTATACATAGCCTGATCAACTATGTCTAATTTAGGAAGAATCATGCTATGAAGGGAACAGTCATATTATCAGGTATCTAAATAACAATCTTCATTCAAAAGCAATATATAGAGCTAGAATGAATTGTTCATAAGTATTACATTGGACAAACCACAACAAATACCTAACTCTCCGTCTCATCATGATGAGAAAACGACAAAAGTACAAGTATGAAAACTCTAATAATTCGCAAAGACTAATGGAAAACTCAAATAGCGAAAATTTTATTTGAATCCGTGGAAATTAATAAATAAACAAATAATTAGCATCGGAAGTGCTAATGTTACAATAATTACAATATAAATCATGGAATCTTCAATAGGTTGATCCGCTATGGCAACAAAGACTCCCACCAACCCAGCAATAGCAAGAGCCACCGCAGGGTGAATCACTCTAATTATGCTGAAAAATAAAAATAAACAAACTATTAAAGACAATATCGAGTCTTATTCCATATTCGTTAAGGAGTACATAGAAACACAACAAGAACTTAAAATTTAAAACAACCCTAGCTCGAGATTATTACCCCCATATCTTGTCTACGGTAATGGCTAGGACCGTAAGGGGTACGACAAACAACAAGATCGCGACCAAGAATCCAAAGTCTTCATCTGGAACATACGCTAAGTAGATAGCGGCAAGGACGACGTACACAATCGCTAGTATAGTGATGAGGTGCGGTATTTTTGAGATAGGAAATGATAGAAAAACGGTTGATGGAAGAAATGGAAATTAGAGAGGGGTATTTATAGGCTAAAATATAGCCGTTAGTGCACTATTCACGGCCGTTGGAATTCACTATTCCCGACCGTTAGAATACTGTTCACTAGCCATAAATTTTCCCCTATTCCGGACCACTATTTTCAATATTCACATCCCTTAAATACATCAGTTACTTTGTCCTGCTTAGTACAGATAAATCTAACTGAATCAAGTTTCCTAAATTTATGGAATAAAAATCTCTCGACAACCCTCTGTTCATAATTCTCTACTCAAGTAAACACGTTAAATTTGAATTTCGGGACAAAATTCAGAGTGACGAGTGGGTACTGTAGCGAACTGCAAAAATCCCTATAATTAAAAACGTTTAATTATATATTAATCTCCGTCATTATTTTAATCACCATTTTTACGAAAAAATTTGAAATTTTTCTTATTATATTAATATATCGTTGTCACGATATAAAATAATTCATGAAATGACGGAACCAATTCTCGACACGTTATTCGAAATATAAACATTTCATTTAATCCTAATTAATTTCCCTAATCCTAATTAAATTTCACTAATCCTCAATTAAATACCAACCGGGCCCTTAATTAAATTTCAGCCCACCCAAAATACTCGGTCCATTACTATTCATTTAGCCCAACAATTTCAAGCCCAATTTCCTTATTTATTTCATGTAATCGACTAGTTCCAAGCCTACAAAACGCTTCTCGTTCTCTCAATTTTTACACACGACATTCATATATTTTTATGTCATCTATTTTCTCACCTAGCCGACTATACGTATGCCCAATCTCAGAATCACATGTCGAGTGTTGATATGTTTTTGAAGGGCAATCCTTTCGGTCCAAAACAATCCACTCGACATATATAAATAATTCAATAATTAACCATTTTGACTCCCGTTTGTTTCGGCAAGTTCCTAATAATATTTCAAGTATTATTTCATGTTAAAAGCCAAATTACATCAGCTGGAAACCAAATTGTACACGATTTTCACAAATCATGTACATATATATACTTGGTCGACATATAAATAAATCAAAAGACAAGTTTCCTTATTTTAAGCTTACACAAACATTCCTTAAAGTCCTACAATGAATGAAAATCAATCTACAATCGTTCATTCACTGACATCAATAGTGTTTCTTGCTTCCTTGACATTTTTGCACCATACATGTTCTAAAATTCATATTATATGTACTTCTTCTTTCATCCTCTTGTTTCCTACATTCTAAACAACTCAATATCACTTCATTTTACTCTCAAATATTCTCTGAAAGGACCAGAAGTAATCTCTACTACGTTTGAAAAGCAAACAAGTATATCGGGTTTATTTTTATAAATCGCTAATATGGGTAATAATTTAACGTGAAGTTTTCTTGAGTTTCCATTCATTTCACTCGACTCCCTACCACTCTAGTATTATTGTAAGTCATTTCCATCACTATTGAGTTCATCTAGTACGTTATTTAAGTTCCATGCATCATATATAAGTTTATGTCGAACATATATAAATTCATGTATATTTTTACGTACGTATAAACATAGAACACAATAACGTGACTAGCCTCTATCTTGGAAGGCCTAGGAGTCACGTAGCACACCTATTTCACGTTTACTTTAATGTTACAATCATCAAACAAATCCATTTTTGAACCTAACCAACTCACGTACAAAATTATGGAAAAACACTTAGAAATAATCTAAGTGATTACCTTTTATAAAAACGTCCTTGGTAGCTCACAAAACGCACGTATAAAATGAAATCTAGCTTAACAAAGGTACCATATTTTTACACGACCCAATTAACCACCTAGCTAGCTACAACTTTCGTTTAGACAACATGTTAAAATATCCACGTCTTGACACTTTAAATTGGACAAAGCAAATTGACAAAACTGGTTTTTAACAACTAATAAAAACAACGAGTTGGGCCTTAAAGCCCAATAAGCAGTTTTTAAGCTATTCGAATAAGCTGGATTATTTTTGACTTTTGATATGAATTTAGAACATGAAAAACTATATTTTTGATAATCTCAACTTGTCTCACGATATACGGATTTTAAAACGCTAACGGGCCTTTAATTTAGCTCGTTAAGGCCCATTTATTGAAAAATAAGCTATTTTCGTAAATAAGCAGTTGAAATAAGTTTTAATAAGCTTCACTATGCTACAGAAAATTTCGGAATATTTTTCCCATAATTTTTGTGACTTTGGACTAAAAATGTAACGCGACGACACTTAGGAGGACTAAAACTGTCAAAATGTTAAAAGTAAGGACTGAAATGGTAAAACAGAATCTATAGGATATAAAATGACATTTTATCATTTATCAAGCTCAGAATGTTATTTTGGACAATTAGTGGACTATAATTGTAACTTATATATAAAAAGGACTAACGGTGTAACGCTAACACCGTTAGGATAAAAAGTGTAAAAACTGGAAAAGGACAAGGACCAACATATTTTATTTGACATTCTTATTTTATTTTCTATTTTGCGTCACCCCATCACGTCATATGCATTTTTATTACATTTTATTTATATATTATTTAACTTTACGTTAATAATATATATAACGATATTTAAACTCATATTCATTATATATTGTTTTCATCATCATTAAAAAGGAAGAACTTTGGAAATAATAACATATTTTGTTATATTATTATAAACGTAAGAATTTCATTTGCATATCATCTTTCATCATAACGATTAATTATTATTCATTAATCGTTATTCGTTATTCGTTTCGTATATACCAAATAGTATTTGGTTAAGATTCTTAGATAAATTTATTTATCAGGATCCATATTGAAGACGTTTTCATAATCGTTCCCATAATCTCCCGAATCTACTTTTCATCATTTTCAATATCGCTCCAGGTGAGTCATAGCCCCATTTCCAATACTTGTTTTAACTCTTTGGGGGAGATACATGCTTACATATACTTTGATAATTTTATAAGTATATGAATAACTTACATGATTCAAATCAATTTCCTAATTAATACTTATCTGATATGGTTTATGACTTAAGATGTGATATATATGTTACTGGCAAATTGCTTGACTAGAATTACTGAACTCAGATGATAATGTTTCCAAACTGATTACTGTGACATGATATTTGATTTTACTATAACATCCTGAATGATTCCCATATCTCTATATCATATTTCTATGTTTCAACAGAAATACATGCTAGGAAGAGCACATATACTCTAGTTACATCATTACTCCGATATTGCCTAAGTTACCTTAACGCCATAAAGTCCCTCTATCATGAGCCATTAATCACATGTTGTGAGCGCGAATATAGTGAACAGCTTCGAAACCTGTTGAGGCTTGACATCCTATCCCACTAATACTTGACGGAATGCCTAACGGTTAGTCGTATTAGTCGTGATACACTATATTTGAAACAAAAATAGGAATTGGCAAATCACCTATAATTCGAGGGCAAAATCATCATTGACTTGATGATCACCCGCCGTTTTACGGTATTTGTTAACGTTTTGTGTGTCATGAGGCTTGGAGCAATATCAATAAGAAAATATATGTCTCCCACATATATTTAGATACAGCTGTATAGGTATTTCACTAGACTTGAATTTTAGGTCTCACTACATTAGTATCATGAGTTTCCAGCTCATGTTAGGATTATGCTCCAATACTTGAATTTGATTGAATATATATATGATTTATCTGTGATTATAATCAACATCACTCAATACTAGTTTTATCACTATTAATGTTTATTACAATTATTACCAAATACTCATGAATCAAATGAAATAAATGGTTTTCCATTAAAACTCTATGAACTCACCAACCTTTGTGTTGACACTTTTAAGCATGTGTATCTCAGGTAATTAACGGAGCAGGACAAGACACGGAGCGGGCATTTATTACTCTGATAAATTAAAATGGTGTAAAAATCAAATATGTCATTCTTACAAACCTTTATATCTTTTAAAGAGATTTTTAAAGAAAATGTTTCATCATTTATCAAAAGTATTATTTGAATGACAAATAACTTTCAAAACGCCTCTTTTAAGCTGTTTTATGTGAAAATGACTTCGATCCTCCCTGTAACACCCAAATTACTATTCCGCTGCTAAATCACAAATTTGGGGGTGTTACATCTGGAACTTCTAATCTCAGCCTTTGATCATTCTTATGTTGTCATCCCATCAATCAATAGCCATTGGATTAAAATGCCACATCAATTCGGCCATTAGGAAAGCTCTAAGCTGCCATGTGTGCATAAGGATGTCGACATCACATCTGACAAGTCAGACCTTCTAGAATCCAAAACCTCGTACTAACTTTGATGCTGGGTAACTCAGGGTAAAAGTGGGAGGGATAAACAGTGAAAGGCGTAAAATGGGAGGGAAGGGGTGTGTTTGGTTCTGGTTATTATTTGACCGTGGGTTGGGTTACGGGTTTAATAAAAAAAGAGGTGGTGGGCTTATGTATTGGTTTTATATTGGGTTATAGGTTTTACAGGTTTTGGGAAATGGTTAGTGTAATAAGGGGCTTGGCAGATTCTTGGGTTAAAGTTTTTAAAAGTTTTATTTTAGTAGTAGTGGTTTAAGGTTTAGGATTTAATCCAAGGATTAGTTTTGCCAATTTGCAATTCTTCAAGGACCATCTCTGAAAATTATTCCAATGACTTATCTTGCCAAGTGATGATGCTTGAGGGACACTTGTTGACTTTAAAGCTCAAATATGATCTTCCATTGAAAATAGCTTCCCCGACCTCGGCTTTTGACCTCTTTTCCAATCTCGTGCCCGTTTTGTCGGTTTTTCTTTGTTTTTCCTCCATATTCATAATATCCGCACATGCATAATCAAAAATACAAAAACACGAATATTTGGCAATTATATATTAGTTTTTGGTCTTATTGGTCCGTAATTTAGGTACTAAAGTATGTGTAAAATAACACATACTAATTACCTTCAATGGTCCTGCTGCTGTAGCAATTTTCTTTAAAATCTTAAGTGCATGAGGGGTAAGAGGACCATCACTCCTGGTTATTACCTTTTGAACATTTACTATCCTTTTCATAAGGTATTCCCTTATGTATTCCAAATAGGTGATTATTGGCTTGTCCCTTGTATCTACAAGTTGCCTGTTGAAAACTTCACACATGTTGTTCAAAAGGACATCAGACTTTTGCTTGCCTGCAATGTCATGAATGAATATGTTAAAGTGCTTGCCATTTCATAAATCAACTTATATAACAATCATACTAACCAGAAAAGTGACTTTTAGACCAATGTTGTGGTGGAATCTTCTTCAACCACTCATAAGCCTCTTCTTTATGAGCTTTAACTGCTTCCATGTTTCTGTCAAACATGGGAACAGTTGTAGAGGTGGCACACTTCCATAGCAAGTCTTTGTACATCTCCCCTCTCCATGACAGCTTCATGTTGTCATATATATGCTTTAGACAGTATCTATGTTTAGCACATGGAAAAGTCTCTGCAATTGCTGGTATCACACCCTAAAAAGTATAACAAGTACACATGTTGAGAACACAATAAAACTTACAATAAATTTTAGACAAAGTAATTAGTAATCATACCTTTTGCCTATCAGTTATGAAGGTAAAGTTAGAGTTGCTGAATAGATTGAGATCCTCACCAAGCCAATCAAGAAACCATTTCCAAGAATCTTTTGTTTCAGCCTCCACGATTGCATAAGCAAGTGGGTAAATTCCATTGTTTGGATCCACACCTACAGCTGTCATCACTTGACCAGGGAAAGGACCAGACAAAAAACAACCATCCAACCACTACAAATCCCTCTTTCCTTTCTTAAAACCCTCTTTTAAAGCACCTAAACATATATAAACCCTCCTAAACTTCCTTTCAAGAACTCTTATGGGGTCAGGTGGTCTTTCTAAATCAATCCTAATAGTTGTATCAGGATTCTGTTTTTGTAGCTCAATAAGGTAGTCTTTTAGTTGTGCATACTGCTTGGTGTAATCACCAATCACTTTTTCTTTGGCCATCTGCTTAACTCTTTGAACTTTTTGGTTTGACATACCAATTTCAAGTTTTCTCTGTAATTGGTCTTTAAGAGCACTCAATGGAATTTTAGGATTTGGTTTAATGGTTGCCTCTACTTCTTTTGACAAGAATGCTGCTGTGCATTTCTTCACAGTCCTTGACTGTAAACATTTGTGAACATCCTCAAAAGTTTTCACTTACCATGTATCCTCATTTGGTAACTTTGAGCACTGCAAAAACCAAGGGCATTGAGTTTCACTATCTTTTATAGAGACGCCTTTTGACCTAATTTTAGATCCACTAGCTATTTTAGACTTAATGGGCTTACCCTTTATTTCTGGCCCATCAGCTAGCCCACTATCAACCACAGGATCCTTATTAGATGTAAAAGTTGGTGTCTTTCCTCTACAAAATACCCTCACCCTAAGCTTGTCATTCTTCTTTAACCACAACTCTCTTCTTTGTTCAACAGCTACCCTTGTGACCATCTCCTTTATGAGTTTGCTATTAAGCATTATGTTGACCAATGAAGAAATTTTCTTTCCATATTTTACCCTCATTAAGCTTATTCATCCTAGCCAACTTCCTTAATGCTTTTCTCCTCTCACCTTCATCATCTGAGTCAGTCCCACTACATAACTCATCATTATCAACATCATCCTCCTGAACCACCTCATTAACTTCTTCTACAGTCTCTGCACATCCTATCCATTCTGAATTTTTGTCTATGTTCTTCTTAAATTCAGCCATATCAACATCTACATTGTTCATCATCTGCTCTTCATCAACTACAAAATCACTATCCTCACTATCATCACTGTCACTATCTGAACCATGTTCACTACCTGAACCATTGTCAGTCTCCCCACTATCTGAACCATGTTCACTATCTGAACCATCTTCAGAACCAACATCTACATTTGGGCTTTCATTCCTACTAGACTGGCGTACATTCTTTTTCAATCTTCCAACCTTGCTTAAGCAATTCCTCAACCACTCATCCTCACTTACATCATCAATTACATTATTATCAGCATTTTCTAGTACATCTTGACTATCATCAGCCACATTTTCTAGCAAAGCAGGTTCTACATTCTTACTATTCCTAGAAACACATTGATCAAGATATAAATCAATAACCTTATACTTAGATACATGGATCATCAATTCTAACACATCTTTATCAGTCTCTAATTTTCTTAAACCATTATCCAAATCTGAGTTAGGTAACTTGTAAAAAAAGTCCATACCTGAACTTCCATTTTAATACCCTAACTCTTGCATCATTGTGGCAACCTCAATAACAGAGAACCTCTCTGAATCAATTGTATCTATCCAATTCACCTTCCTACCTTTGTAAAGTACCTTAGGAGGGCTTGTGAATGCACCTCCATGGTTAATCTTTAGGCAAAACACTGTTGGAAACTTACCTGAACACAAAAATAATGATTTACATTACAACCTCTTATTTACATTAAAAATAGAGTAATTTTTCTAGTGTTTACTTACGATAATCATGATAGGGATTTGAAGCTGAGCCCTTTTTACGCACCCTCCACTCACACAACATTGTGTAATTACTCTAGGGTTTAATTCAATTAGATCGCGAATTTTGTGTGTGTTTCGGATTTGGGAACCATGGGGATGAATAATCATGCGTTATGGTTTGATAAAGAACCCCCAAATTCGCGCCAAAAGTGAAGTACCAAAAATGCCCCCATTTTATAAAGCTATTTATGAGATTTAATGGTCAACTGACGGATAAGTTGGTCAAGGGACCAAACCCGTATGGGTTGTAAAACATGGGGACCAAACCCGAAGAAAATAAACGGCAGGGACGATTCTTGATTGACCCGGCAAACCACAGGGACGAAAAATAACATTAACTCAAAAAAGAAACACACTCATACATTAAGAATGAGTGTAGTAGTGAGCTAGCATTTATGTGCTTATGCCTAAATTACTTATAATAGTTTGTTATAAACACGAGTTGCATTAATTTACATTACATGAATTTTGTGTATAATTTGCTACTACATATTCGTTACGATGAATCGTTGGAAATACAAGTTATAAAGCATACTGTGAGGTACGGAGACTAAGATTGTACTTTTCTAATTGTTACAAAGTTTGGTGCATTTTCTGTTAAAGTTGTTTATGCAGGGGCTGATGTTGAACTTTTGTCTATATATAAGCCCAAGGCCTGAGTTATTTTTATATTTTATCCGGTTTTCATATCACTTTCGTTTTCAGTCGCAATCGTGGTTTTCGTTTGGTTATTAAAGTGTTTTGTAGTGTGATATTGTATTCTTAAATCTCATTCGAACAACTTCATCAATCTTAGAACGTTACTCTCATAATGTATTTATATCTAAAAATAAAGAATTGAATTATCTGTCTCTCACGTACATGCAATGGAGTAACAATCGCTTAATTTTAACGTACTTTTTTAGCTTTCGATTTTTCATATTGTTATATACTTTTAAGCTAGCTGTTCTATAAGAATGTCAATGTCATTTAGTTAGGATCAAATATGTTAGCATTTAGTTGGTAGGCCTGAGTTCAATTCCCTCAATGATGAGTCCTCCCTTTAGTTGATGACCCTTAACTTCCATCAAATTCATTTTTACCTCTTCACTATTTTCTCCAAGTTCAATTTACATCCATCCATCTTCTCTTTTGCTCGGACGTCGCGCTTCTCCATCCACAACCTGCTTCTCCATCATTTCTGTACGGTTTGTGAAAAACAATGATCCAAAATGTTTCTTTTTTTCATCTAGAGGGCACAAATACGCAGTGTTGGT
This sequence comes from Artemisia annua, assembly GCA_014162995.1. NCBI lineage: Eukaryota > Viridiplantae > Streptophyta > Magnoliopsida > Asterales > Asteraceae > Artemisia > Artemisia annua. The sequence goes on along the minus strand of LBNU01012932.1, from coordinate 72,261 downwards.
AGCGGAGCATTCACCCTTTGATACTGATATCTCTGATGGAATAGAATCCAACCCGAATGCATGATCAGAAAACTTTGATTATGAGATAAGCACCGTATGTCGTGTTAAGAGATAAATCTTCGGTGTTAATTCTTCCTTCGATTTCTATGTTAGTAAATATATCTTAACGTTTCTTTGTATCATACTCCCTATGAAAAAGAAAAAACTCACTATTGACTTTTATGAGTCAATTGTATTTTGGTTTTTAACTGTCAATTACATAACAAGTATCAAACCTTGAGGTAGAATTGGTAGTCCATGTCCAGTGATTTGGCTCATTGCTTAAAGAGATAGTAAGTGCTCTTGTGGATAAAACACAACACTTTCTCCCACTAACTTTGTTTAGTGAAAAGCTCTGCAAGGGTTAAACAAATAAAGGATTAATACTTTAATCAAAGAAACAAAAAGGGACTTAAGTTCTTCACAAAAAAAAGAAGATATAAAAGTGATTTAGAAACATACCCTAATTCCCTCATCTATGAGAATGGAATCACAAAGCTGGAAATACAAATCTTTCTTTGAAGAAAATTGGAGTTGAGTGTGTGATCTTGAAAGAATACGAGGGATGTCGGATGGCAAGAATCGACTCCAGACATTGTCGGATTCAGCAGCCGATCTCAAAGTAGCGGATGCATGCATTATTCTGCATGCATCCGGTGGTGATGTAAGAGATATTATAGTTGAATCACAATCTTCTGGCAACATGTTAAAGGTGTTGGCCGTGTTAAGGATATTTCAAGGTTTCTTGATTACTTTTGTGTTTGATGAATTAATAGAACATGTGTTGAATTGTGGATATGTTGTGTTTGTAAATGGTGGTTATATAATAAGGAAGATCATGTTGTTGGTTTAGTGGTTGGAGTACGCTGTTTCTACGAATCTAGGTTTGTGGTTGACTGAGATGGGATATTTAAGTTAGAGGAAAATTTTAAAATGAGCTATATTTCATGTGGCTGTAAACGAACCGGACGAACACGAACAGAGCCTTGTTCATATTCATCTATTTAATTTTAACCGGACAAATAAACGGACACGAACGTTTAAACGAATGAATTTTCTTGTTCATCTTCGTTTATTAAGAAAACGAGTTATTCATGTTCGTTTATGTTCGTTCAATAAGATATTAAACGAACGCTAAACGAACATAAACGATCGAACTCCATGAACCTAGACAAACAAAAATAAACTTTATTAAATTATGCGCAAGATATTTTTTATAAGTGTTGTTTTGTTTAAATAAACCAATTCTAAAATTATACAATTAAAGATATGATATATGAACATAAATAAATAAATGAATATAAACGAACGTTAACGAACGCATAATCGGACGTTCGCGAACATAAATAAACGGACACAACTTTTGTTCATGCTCGTGCATTTAACTAAATGAACGTAAAATCTTGTTCATGTTCGTTCATTTAATGAATAAACGAGCATAAACGAACTTTCTGAACGTTTCATGAAATGTTCACTGAACGTTCAGTTCGTTTACAGCCCTAATATTGCGAGCATATTATTAAAGTCGAGTTTTGAAAGAAAAAAATCGTTTAATGAAAACAAACATGGTAAGCAAATTAGTTTGCTCGCCACATTTTTTGCTCTCCACTCTTTTAGATGTTGACACGTGTTAATTTTTTATTTCCAATTTTAATAAGATGGTGACATGTGGAGATGGCAAGCAAACTAGTTTGCTCTTCATGTTCATTTGCTCGCTCTCTCCATCCAATTTGTCATGTAACAAGCAAACTAGTTTGCTCGCCATGCTCATTTGCTCTCTCTCTCCATGCTTAAAACATTTTCGTGTGTTGGCAAGTGCATGTAGCAAGCAAATTTGTTTGCTCTTCATGTTCACTTGCTTGTTGTGTGTTGACAAGTGGATGTAGTAAGCAACATTGTTTGCTCTCCATCCCATTTGTAGTCTAAGCATGCTACAAAGCCACTAATAAGTTGGTATATTAACAAAGCCAACCAACGAATGACAATTATAAAAGTGGTTTTGCTAGCTATGTTGGTGGAGTAGCGAACAAATGCTTCAAAAGTAGTGAGCAAACGGTGAGTATAGTAGCAAGCAAATGTATTTGCTTGCTATGTTGGTGGAGTAGCGAGCAAATGGGCATGGAAAGCAAACTAGCTAGTTTGCTTGCCATGTCGTTTTTCATAATGTGAATTTATAATGTCGATAGTAAAGGAAGCTTTTTGTAATTGATTAGTTAAGCAACTTGTGTGCTAGGAGTTAAAGAGGGATGTATTTGTTAATTTGATTATGTGGGTCATAATACATGTTTGCGGAACAACCCTTTTTATAGTTTGTCTTATCATAAAGGAAAAGTCACCAAGTAGCCTCTTATTAGGCCTTATCATGAATCGGTCAGTGAGATTGGATTGTTTGATAAACTTTTGTTCTTCTCTTAATCGGTCCACTAAGGATTGAATTGCTCAGCGCTACTAACATGCAAAATGGTTAAGCACCACAAAAGTTACATAGTAAATGCTATCTTCGAAGCTTCCAACAGTCAACTTTTATATATGTATTTTATCATTTATTTAATAGTAAACTAGTTCATGTGATTTAATAATCAAATTGATGAGTTATTTTTTTAATGATAACGAGTTCTTTTTAAATGCTTTAACTTAAATTTAGTTTTTTTTTTTTTTTTTTTTTTGAACAGGAAAATTAGTTTGTAATTGATAGGGTAAATCGCAAAAAAACTTACTTTGGTCGATTAGAATTTAAGGCACTCAATGATTTTTTTCTCAACTTAAGGTATTGAACTTAATTTTATGTGCAATGTTAAGTCTTTTGACTTTTTGAAATTGATTATTGTTTTTTGACTTCGCAAAAAAACCTTGCATTGCATATAAAAATAAATTCGATACCTTAAATTAAGAAAAAAAAATTGAATACCTAAAGTTTCAAATTAACCTAAAGTAGAGTACCTTTTTATACGATTTGCTCTAATTGATATTGTTTTAAGATCTTTTGATATGACTATTTACATTTTATTGTTTACTATAACATTGCTTTCTTTATATTATATATCTATTTGAGTTAATATTTTTTTATCAAACTATATATTTTGCTCAGTAGAAAACTAGACAAAAGGTTAAATTGGTAATTTAAGGCAACTCAGATTGCTCATTCAGAATAATTATCAAACAATCAGTTTCACACAAAATCAGATTCACTCAGCATCTTAGAATCATTCAGCAGTTTTGATTTATTCAGCGCTAAATCATATTTTTTTTATCAAACAACCAAGGTTATCTTAAACACCTCTTATTTGTGATATCTTATCTTATTATGGCAATCTAATAAGCATGTGATGGAATGTAAATTAACTATAATTAAAGTTAATTTCATTAGTGTAAATTTTAAAAGTTTTTCCTGGAAATCAAGGTTTGAATAATATGTCATGTGTTTTAGGCGTTTCGTAGCTTTTGAGCACGCACTTTATGTTATTCTTCTCTAGACCACCAATTTATTCTATACAATATTTTTTTCTTTTTCTGAAAAATTATTGCTTGAACTATTAAAGTTTTTCTTGCTTGACATAAAAAAAAAAAAAAAAAAAAAAAAAAAAAAAAAAAAAGGGAACTCCATATTCTGAATTTTGCATTTTTTTTTCTGGTGCGAGGGGTATCTCTCACCCGAGTAATTTTTCGTGATGTGACAGCTACACCTGGCCAGATTCCTCAGAGCGTCCCTCAATAAGCATAGCAAAACTTAATGATTTCAATGGATTAAACGAGAGGTGGTGGCGAATATAGGGAATGAGTTTCATTTTCTATTGTAGTTGTTCGGTTTGTAAGTTTAGTAATTAAAAATGAGAATCAACTTTTCCAAATCCAATAAAAGTGGCGGAGTCGCACAATCACCTAAAAATAAAATTGAAATTTGGAGTGGCACAATCTATATAAAGCAAATTGAAGGTGCCATGTTTTTAGGAGTGGCTCTTAATAGAAAGAAATGCTATTTATTTATCTCTACTTGTTTTTCTTAAGAATGTGTGGTGATCTTGTTCTTAGGCCGATAAGTGAGAATATCACGATGTTCTTCATAAATTTATCAAACAGTCCCAATTTTATGCCAATAAAGTCATAAACCAACATCTTGACAAAGTTAATTCCTTTATTGTATACTCATTTTCACCTAAACACACATATATCACACCTCAAAATGCACACTCACACTACCGAATATAACAGAAAAAGAAACATACTCATACCTCAACTATTCATTGTTATCTCTTAACACGGTCTCATATCACTTATAAGTTATAAGAATTAGCCTAGCAGTGGGCTAGCATTTTATGCCTACATCACTTATAATAGTAGTTTGTTCTAAACACAAGTTGCATTAATTTATATTTCATAAATTTTGTGTATAATTTGCTATTGTATATTTGTTACGATGAACGGTTGATAATATAAGTTATAGAGCATATTGTGAAGTACAGAGACTAATATTGTATTTTTTTTTAATTGTTACAAAGTTTGCTGCGTTTTCTGTCAAAGTTGTTTGTGCAGGGGCGGATGATGAGCTTTTGTCTATATAAGATTATAAGCAAGGCCCGAGTTAGTTTCATATTTTATCCAGTTTTCGTATCTAGATCTCTCTCATTTTCAGTCGCAATCGTGGTTGTCGTTTGGTTATTAAAGTGTTTTGTAATGTAAGTATTGTATTTCATAAATTGCATTTGTGTTTGCGACGATCTTTTTCTTTTTTGTCTTTGAATCGTACTTGTTTGAGGATGATTTTTATTAAGGTTATAATAAAAGAAAAAGAGTGGTTGGTTGTATTAAGAAAAGCGGTTATTAATTTTTACATGAACTTATATTCGAACAACGTCATCAATCATAGAGTGTTACTCTCATAGTATATGTATATCTAAAAACAGTATAATATGTTCAAAACTTTAAGAAAACGAATAAAACAATAAAATGATTACACATATACATACAAAAAAAAAAATAAAGAATTGAATTATCTGTCTACGTACAATGGAGTAACAATTGCTTACTTTTAACGTACTTTTTTTAGCTTTCGATCTTTCAAATTGTTATATATTTTTAAGCTGTTTTATAAGAATGTCATTTATGTCAATGTCATTTAGTTAGGATCAAATATGTTTAGTTGGTAGGCCTGAGTTCAATTCCCTCGATAATGAGTCCTCCCTTTAGTTGATGACCCTTAACTTCCATCAAGTTCATTTTTACATCTTCACTATTTTCTCCAACAAAGAATTCTCCAAGTTCAACTTCCATCCATCCATCTTCTCTTTTGCTCGGACGTCGCCCTTCTCCGTGCACAACCCGTTTCTCCATCATTTGTGTCCGGTTTGTGAAAAACAATGATCCAAAGTGTTTCTTTTTTTCATCTAGAGGGCACAAATACGCAGTGTTGGTAGCGGAGCATTCGCCCTTTGATACTGATATCTCAGATGGAATGGAATCCAACCCGAATGCATGATCAGAAACTTTGATTATGAGATAAGCACCGTATGTCGTGTTAGGAGATAAATCTTCGGTATTTATTCTTCCTTCGATTTCTATGTTGGATATTGTTTTAAGCTCGATCACCTCTTGAAATCTGTACATTATAAAGAAAATGACTTAGTACATATTTCTTAACGTTTCATTGTATCATACTCACTATTGACTTTTATGAGTCAATTGTATTTTGGTAATTAACTAACAAGTAACAAACCTAGAGGTCGAATTGGTAGTCCATGTCCAATGGTTTGGCTCATTGCTTAAAGAGATAGTAAGCGCTCTCGCGGATAAAATACAACACTTTTTCCCACTAACTTTGTTTAGTGAAAAGCTCTGCAAGGATTAAACAAGATAAAGGATTAATACTTTAATCAAAGAAACAAAAAGGGACTTAAGTTCTTCAAAAAGAAAAGAAGATATAAAAGTGCTCTAGAAACATACCCTAATTCCCTCATCTATGAGAATGGAATCACAAAGCTGGAAATACAAATTTTTCCTTGAAGAAAATTGGAGTTGAGTGTGTGATCTTGTAAGAATACGAGGGAGGTCGGATGGCAAGAATCGACTCCAGACATTTTCGGATTCAGCAGCCGATCTCAAAGAAGCGGATGCATGCATTATTCTGCATGCATCCGGTGGTGATGTAAGAGATATAATAGTTGAAACACAATCTTCTGGCAACATGTTAAAGGTGGTGGCCATGTTAAGGATATTTCAAGGTTTCTTGATGACTTGTGTGTTTGATGAATTAATAGAGCATGTGTTGAATTGTGGATATGTTGTGTTTGTAAATGTTGGTTATATAGTAAGTGAGAGCATGTTGGTTTATTGGTTGGAGTTGTTTCTAGGAAACTAGGTGCGTGGTTGACCACTTGACTGAGATGTGATCATTAAGTTAAGCAACTTGTGTGCTAGGAGTTAAAGGGCGCTGTATTTGTTAGAGTTGAATGAAATTCATTTGATTATGTGGGTCATAATACACGACTGCGGAACATTCCTCTTATAGTTTTATCATAAAGGAAAAGTCACCAAGTAGGCAAGAATGTGAAAGGAGGATTAAAAAATGTTATCTTAAAGGGCCTCTCTTATTTGTGATATCTTATCTTATTATGGCAATCAAATAAACATGTGATGGAATGTAAATATACTATAACTAAAGTTAATTCCATTAATGTAAATTTTAAAGATTCTTCCTGGAAATCCAGGTTTGACTAATGTGTCGTGTGTTTTAGGCGTTTGGGCTTTTTGGGCAACTTTATTTCATTCTTCTCTAGAGCATCGGATTGCAAATACAAAGAGAACTCAAAGGAGAAAATAGGATACATTTTCAATGGACCATAATTTATTGTATATTTTTTTCTTTTCTGAAATATTATTGCTTGAACTATTAAAGGTTTTTTTGCTTGACAAGAAAAAAATCGGATGTGTTACTCTATATTCTGAATTTTACATTTTTTTTCGGATACGAGGGGTATCTCACACGAGTAATCTATCGTGACGTGGCAGCTACGCCCCAGAGTCCCAGACTCCTCAGAGCATCCCTCAACAAGCATAGCAAAACTTAATGATAAAATGGATTGAACAAGAGGAGGTGGCTGAGTCCGTTATAAGAGAAAAACTTATCTAAATTCCAATTGTAGTTCAAACAATATGTGAAAGAGTATTTGGTTATTTATGGAGTACAATGTTTCCCACTTTCCTGACATTGTGACATGATTCAACGGGTAATATATACTTAAATAGCTAGAGGTGGCTAAAGCCCAATTGGACAACTGGTTGCGAGAGAAAACTATCTTATCTAAATCCAATTGTAGTTTTGGTTGGTCTCTCATTGTGAGCCCGCATACTTAAAGCCTCACTCACTTTCGTTTATTTGGTTTGATCACTTTTGTTTCGTGATCTAGTTACTAGCTTTTACTAATCTCAAGATTGGCAACGGTCGCCGCGTTGCAGGCGTGCCTGTTTATTCCGTCAAATGTTTTTTCAGTGGTTGTTTTTTTCAGGCGTTTCAGGGTTGTTTCTTTAAGACGATTCCAATACACCAAAATCCTGAAGCAAACCTGCAATTCAGTGGTTAAAACATAAGCAAACTTGCTTAATTTAATGTGGCATATTTAGTCCTCAAATATCAACATAAAGCATATTTAGTCGTAACCACTAAGTGCAGCAGGTTCCATTTTGTATGGCAATGTTAGTACCTATTACATCAACAAACTATTAAGAAAGAGTTGAAGCACTAACCTATGGCCACGTATCTCACTACTGATGTAGGTTATCCAGGGTGCGTTGCCATTTATCTGTTTCCTTGCAACCAAAGCCATAAATTCTGTATGCCGCATGAATGTCAAGTATCGGGTCAACGCGTCGGGTATCGCAGACATCCATGTTGGCCTGTATAGGACAACCCTGTAGGGATAACAGAGAGTAATTATGAAAATGTCGATGCATTTAATCTTCCAAAAAATGCAAGCATTCCTATGTAATAACTTTGTCAATACCTGCTTGTAGATGATATACCTTATCTTTTGCTAAATATGAGCCTGCTTACTTTCAATAACAGGATGACTGAATGTATTATTAAACATGTTTAGCAGCCGATACGCTTTTTGAAGTTTCACGCATACCTGCAGCAACAACGTGGCCATAAAATTTCAATATAAGCTAATAACATTTAGTGTTACAGAGCTTCTAAGTATACATACCGTTATGTCCCAATCGCTGCGTAATCGAGAACCATGAGCGTTTGCTGGACCCATGTTCATAGACGGATGACGAATAACAGAATTATTGAATGTATTATTAACGTGTTTGGCACATGACTCGCTTTTTGAAGGCTTACACATGCCTGCAACAACAACATGGCCATAAATTTGCAACATAATCTAATAACCAAAATTAAATCTATAGAGTTAGTAAATATACATACCACCATTTTTTTTTGACAAATCAAGGATGCAAAATGTTTTGAGGTCAGCTATTGTTTGCTGGTGTCCCGATTGTATTTCGCAAAAAATTGTTATTCACCTTAAACATTACCGTCAATCTACCTCATACGTTGACAATCTTTGTTCTTGATCTCCATAAAGAAACTGTGGCACAACTGCACCAAAAAGAAGACAAAAAGCATTTAATTATAAATCAGACAGAGGACGTACCTAAAAAAATACGAAATTTCAGTTATATTCTGAATGGACTTTATTGGAACAAAAGAACCTATATTTATTTAAAAAGACCCATAATGACTTGCTGATAGGCGATGTCCATATACACATGCACATAAGACAAACTCCGTACGAACTTCTGGCAGCACAAATGTCTAAGCGCTGACATACGTTGTTATCCTACTGGTATTGGCACAACGCTTAAATGTTGGAACATAATTCTAGATATCTAATACGCTCGTACGATTTTCAGTCTTTAATCCTTACCGACTACAAAGTTTTCTATTCGTTTAAGCAGATGCTAATATTGTATTTCATACGACCCGAAAAATACTAAACCAATACTGATAATGTACTTCATATAAGTGCTATTGTTACAATAATGTGACTTTAAGAACTGTGATTTGAATGTAGTTGTTAATCCATTTGGCATGTTAGAAATAAACCGCAAAACCCCAGATAAGTGCTATTGTTTATGTGAATTATTATTGTACAGCCTACTGTACGTTACTCAAAATCCTTATAAGAGATGGGAGGAGAAGTATCTGTGATTTCTAACCTCCGAAACATATCCTGTAATAAGCTGGCGCGCCACGATACGGCTGATCTCAGGTCTATCAAATCTCCTAAAACTCATCACAGATAAGCAAACAAATGATACAGTTTATAGACAAACGGTTGAACAAAGATTTATTTGCATATATATTCCATCAAGTTGTTCACAAATACATTATTTTAAAGGGAACATTACCTTAGAGGTGAGCGACCAAAACCTCTGTTTCGACTCAAGCACCTAGAACTACTTAGCTGTTAGTCTCCCCTGCCTCTGGATTTATCAGCTTCTTTGATATGTTTACTATTTTTGTTCAAACATGGTTTGTTACAGCCCTGTCTCTTGCGGCAAGTAAAAGGCGGCAAGTACCCTATAGTCACCGTGTGACTTTTCTTAAAACCTGAGGCATAGGTAACGAGTAGCATTATTGGTTTATTCATACAATTATTATAGGCTTGCTACTTATCAAAGATTACAAAGGATTACATCTGTATATCCTTTGGTTTCAATTAGAATACACACCTAAAATATAAGATAACCTTTAATTTAGCATATCCACCTTCGTTAACATTTGAGGGCCATTTCATTGCAAGTTCGTATATACACAATACGTATGCTAAGAAGACAGACCTTCTGTGCATCACTTTTAGCTTCTTTGTATGCACCACCTTTAACTTGTTCATATAACACGTGCATCTGCTGACGAAACCTGTTCTAAACCTCTGCTACTACACGACCAACAAACCAAACCTCGTAATTAGTTTCGCTACTAAAGAATAGAAAATATTACATAGACAGATATGGAAAACTTATGTTAACATAGAATCCTATGAGGACTCATTTCTACAGCAACTTACATAAGGTTAAGCTCTAATATGCTTGTGCGCCAAACACGCTCATAAGCTTTGTAAAAGGATTACAATAAGTAACAGAGATAAAAATTTATTTACTAACCTTGTCACATCAAGCTTCTCATCAGATTCCACAGCAGTAGCTTCAAAACCATCAACACCGGCTTTATAAGTTAGGAACGGCTTCGTTTGTTATTGGCACCTGAGGAGACGATCCTTTTCTAATCTTTATTTGCTATCTGTAACAACACGTTACAAATAATTAATATATAGCCTAATCCATGTCTTATATCTTAGACCAATAAAACTTAAGGTAGCAGTTATATATCGTTAGAGAACTACAATTAGAAAAACTCACCCGAGATCCATTATACTCCTCAAGCACATATAGCACACGAATATCGTACATGTTCACCGACGTAAATACAAAAGATCAGTCCACCTGTAAATGCAAAATACCCTTTCCCCGCATTAATCACCACATAAGCACACACTTATTTTACACGGATGTAACACATTCAACAAAGATCTACACTTTTGTCACAAAAAACTTATCAACATATTCGAGCCACATATAGCAACCACTCACCCCAAAAGTTAATGCCAAACACCCCAAAAAGTCATCACACACTATCATTCCACAAAACCCCCAAATTTTATAACAAAACCTTAATTGTAAGAAAACCCTAATTATAACAAAACCCAAAATTGAAAGCAAAGTGTATATGAAAATCAAAAAACTAAAACAGATAACTAACCTGAAACATACGATTTATAACACTCTTCTTTGAAATATTCATCCCTTTCATCTCCATCTTTAAGCTAATGAACCTGCCACATCCTTCGATCATCATCAACAGGAGCAGATACTTGTGGAACGAATGAAGCCTGCCACATCCTTCGATCATCATCAGCAGCAGTAGTGATTTGTGGAACGTTCTAGGTTGGCTGGATCTATGTTTCTGCGTTTATCTTATCATCATCATCAATATACGTAGCAGTGCTAAACGTGGGTTTGTATAAATACGGGAACGGGCCAGAATAAAGTGGGCTTTGTGGGCTAATTTCGTGGGCTAGGTTTTGGCGGGAAAAAAGATATAGAAACGGCGTCGTATGCTATTAGGTTTAATATAAACCTTAATTTAATATTTTTACATTTGCGTTATATAATTTGGAACAACCTTTCTTGAGTTTCTTTGAGCCTGGATTTATCCAACACGGATTGGATTTATACTTTAACATCTGCTTATTTAATTGTATTTACACTTCAACTTATATGAAGCGCAAGGTAACGTTCTCTTTTCGGCCTTTTATGCTTGATCTCTTCGAAACCATTTGGAACAATTTCAGAGTTGGCACTAAATGTGCTTTTTGCACTAATTTGTTTAAATCATCAAACTTATAAGATTTACAAGAGTTTATAAGTGTATAAGTTATGAATTTGTTCGAAAACCGCTTTAGTTTTGGTAGTAAATAGCCATTGTTTTGCAATTCATGTTAAAATCTCGTGATTCTTGATGTAAAAAATTATTTCGGACAACTTTCGTGTTTTACGCTTTTGATGATGGATCAGAAAGGGGTCAAAATCGATATTTAAAATCGATACAGAAACATTTTTTATCAAATGTCAAGTTTCCATACATTTTTATCTATTTTCATATATTTTTATCCGTTTTCATACATAATATATGTATAAATACGGATGAAAACGGATAAAAAAAATAAGAAAAACGGACGGAAACGTAGAATAATAGACGAAAACGAATAAAAGTGTATGAACACGGATAAAACATATGAAAACGTGAGAAAAACTGAAGAAACGAATAAAAACATGAGAAAAATTGATGAAAATGTATAAAAATGGATGAAAACAGATAAAAACCTATGAAAACATGAGTAAAACGGACGAAAACGGATAAAAACGGATGAAAATGTAAGAAAACCGGACGAAAAAGGATAAAACGTAAGAATAGTCAATGAGGACTAACGATGCAAATATTTTAACTCAATGAGGACTAACGATTCAAATATTTTAACGCTATAGTCAATGAGGACTAACGATGCAAATATTTTAACTCTTGTTAAGAGATAACGGAAAATCATTTGCATCGTTAGTCCTCATTAACTGATATTACTAACGGAGGGATGTTTTTGTGCCAACTTTACTAACGGTGGATGGTTTTGTTCCAAAAAAAAGAACGAGTATGTAAAGCGAGATTAGGGCAAACCACAGAGATATATTTTGGATTTTTCTCTTTGATCTGTCTTCTAATAAGTATTTATTTAAATATTTTAATAAGTCAAATACTTTTTTATTTTTAAAATAATATTTTATTAATACACAATGTAATAAATCTCAGATACGCGTGTTCAATTTGAAAATAGAGAAGTACTTTATTTGTGACCACAAAATTAGTTTTTGAAAAATAATAATTGTCTAAAGAAAAAAATTACACGTTTGGTCCCTGTGGTTTACTTAGATTTCATGTTTTGTCCTTAATTCGTTTTAATTACACCAGAGATACCTATTTTTGAAACCTTACACTCATTTAGTCCCTATTTTAGATGGGCCGTTAGTTTATCCGTTAAGTGTTAAAATAATATTTGCCCGTTAGTCCATCCTTTAATACTTTTTCCACCGTTAGTCCTCATTTTTTAAAATGAATCAAAAAGGGCAGCATAGGCTCGAACTCGGGTCTTGTTGCCCAAAAACCAACTCCCAAACTACTAGACTAAGCGTCCAGTGGTGTAGTTATATATATAAAAAAATCTATTTAACCTTTATTTAGCTCAAACTCGTTTTTCCGTTTTCGTCCATCTTTTTTACGTTTTCGTCCTTTTTTTATGTTTGCGTTCGTTTTTTACGTTTTCGTCTTTTATACGTTCTCGTCCATTCTTTACGTATTCATCCATTTTTTTTACTTTTTTGTTCGTTTTTTACGTTTTCGTCCTTTTTTAAACATTTTCGTATGTTTTTATACGTTTTTGTCCATTTTTACGTTTTCGCCTATTTTTTAAGTTTTTGTCCGTTTTTTTAAACGTTGTGTCCATTTTTTACGTTTTTGTCCCTTTTTAAACGTTTTCATCTGTCATTTTACTTTTTTGTTTGTTTTATATGTTTTTGTCCATTTTTACGTTTTCGCTCGTTTTTTTACATGTTCGTCCATTTTTTTTTACATTTTTATCCGTTTTAGTCATTTTTTTATGTTCGTCCATTAAAATGGATGAAGACGTAAAAAAATGGACCAAAATGTGAAAAACAAACGAAAACGTTTTAAAAAAAGATGAGAACGGATAAAAATGGACTAGAATGTAAAAAACAAACGAAAACGTTCAGAAACGAACGAAAATGTATAAAAACGGACAAAAAAAGTAAAAAGAGGACCAAAACGTAAACAAACGGATGAAAACGTAAAAAAACGGATTAAAACGTAAAAAACGGACCAAAATGTAAAGAAACGGACGAAAACGGATAAAAACAGACAAAAACGAAAAAACAATAAAAAAATAATAAATTTTTTTTTGACGAATACGTAAAAAATGGACAAAAACGTATAAAAATGAACGAAAACGTAAAAAAAAAGGACGAAAACATATACAGATGAATGAAAACGCAAAAAAATGGACAAAACGAAAAAAAAATGACAAAAACATATAAAAACAGACAAAACTTAAAAAACGGACGAAAAAGTATGAAAACGGACGAAAGCGTTAAAAATGGACGAAATCATATAAAAACGGATGAGAACGTAAACGGACTAAAACGGACCAGAACGTAAAATCAGACGAAAACATAAAAAAACAAACGAAAACGTAAAAAAATGGACGAAAATGGATAAAACGAGTTTGAGCCAAAAAAGGTTAAATATAATTTATTTTGATATAAGTACACCACTGGACACTTAGTCGGGAGTTGGTTTTTGGGCAAGAAGACCGAGTTCGAGCCTATGCTGCCCTTTTTAATTCATTTTAAAAATGAGGACTAACGGTGCAAAAATATTAACGGAGGGACTAACGGGCAAATATTAGTTTAACACTTAACGGATAAACTAATGGCCCATCCAAAATAGGGACTAAATGAGTGCAAGGTTTCAAAATTAGGTATCTCTGGTGTAATTAAAACGACTTAGGGACTAAATATGAAATCTGAGCAAACCACAGGGACCAAACATGTAATTTTTCTTGTCTAAATATAATTTTGAGTAAATTACACCGTTGGTCCCTATACTTTTTTCAGATTTCATACGACATCCAAAACCGCTAATATTTTCTTTTTTGTTCCACGATCGAGAATATATTACGCCGATAGTCCAAAATCCTGACGGTCGTTAGTTTTTCCAGTTATCTCAGTCCTCACGTGCATGTCACACGAGGGGACTTTTGTCCAAATATTTTGTTTTTTCCTCTTCCTCTGTCCCTCCCTCTGATATTCTTACTGTAGCAAACAACTTTTTGTACTTTTTTTCTTTTTTTACTTTTCATCCAAATTGTTTTCTTGTATTATGTATTAATCCAAGTTTTTTCATTTTGTACTTTTTAATACACTTTTTATTATACTCACACACACATTTATACTTTGTTTTTTCACACACACATATATTCGTTGGTTTTTAAATTATTCCCCAGAACTGAAACCAACATTATTCCTTCTTAAATGTCTAAAGGTAAACAATTTTCTTATGTTTATATACTTGATTTTAAGTTAATCTAAGTTACTTACAAATCTAATAATTTGTTTAAACCCTTTATGCAAGCAGATTCATCAAAAGATGTGGTGGTGGTAGAGGAAACATAATCTTTAAAAGAAGTGGTGGTGAAGGAAAAAATTGATGAAACACAAGAGGAAGAGATTTATCAACAGATTTATTATGAATACGCCACTGAACTTTATGGAAATGGCAATGGTGAATGATTTTTTAGTGAGGAACAGGAATGGTGACGCAAATTAGATGAAGAGGCATTAAGAGAAGCACTAGCAGAAGAGGCAAGGGCTAAAAAAGAGTTGGAAGAAGAATTGAAGAAACAAAGAGAGTATGACTTGATGTTGCTGGAAGCTGGTATCAATCCATATGAGACTGACTCAGATTCAGATTTATACAGATTAATATGTATTTTGTATTTTCAATTACAATCATTTTTCATAATTTTCATTTATGTTAACTTCTAGTACCTTAAATAACAACTACAGTTATGTTTGTCCAAGTTGTTAACACTGATGATAGCCTTTTGTCCAAGTTGTTAACATTGAAGGGGAAAAATATTACTTTAAAAGCATAAACTCAAAAATAAATATTTTCAAAGCATAAAAAAATTTGATTGTTAAAGAATCAATTGTAAAAAAAATCATATATCAACTACTTGGTAACAACAACATTGTTACAAACATTGGTAAAAAATGTTAGATTTTTTTTGAACATAAAAAAATGTTAGATTGAGAAACACAATTTAACCATACACGCACTTAATAAATGCCATAAGTTTATGTAAAAGAAAAAATAAAATTAGATAATAAAAAAAAGGAGTTAGTACCATGCACAGTGATATGACATGCCTTTTGCAGATGTCAGCCTATTTCGAAGAGTGTATAACGCTTCCTTGAGAAGCTTAGTCCAAGTTTCAAGTGGATAGTCAACACATGCATTAAAAAAAGACCACTACTTGGCCAACACGTGCACACACCCTCAGTCACTTTCCAACTTATTACTTAGAATCCAACTGTGGAAAGTGGATAGTTTATAGATATTGCATGAGTAGTCCAAAAGTGTAAGGACACACAAAATGTTAATTTAGGTAACATACACGTGTCACTTAAAAATTGTTGTATAAATATCTTGTATCAATGTAATTTTGGGGACTAAGTAGGTAATATTTGAAAGAGTGTAATGATCAAGCATGGTCAAATCAAAGAACGAGAGCCATATATCTCTACTTGCCATCTCGATGCATGTCAGAGATTGAAATAGTGATCGGCACATTATATACCCAATTAACCTTTACAATTACCCCCAAACACACTTTCACTCTCTATAAAACTCACTCAACTATTATTTAACAAAGAAAACCTCTTTTCCTAAAAAACCACATCTCAACAAATGGCACCCAAAAGAGTTCTGCCATGCAATAGACTAAATGAACTTGCTAATGTATCTGGTTCATTTGGATTGAAAGAACAAATGTTGGTTCAACTGCAAAGAGACAGAGACATGCAACTACGACATCGCACAGAACTTTTGAACAAGTGTCAGGAGGTGCTGAGAGACTCAGGAAAACGACAAGAGTTGATTGATGAGATTGAACTGCTCCCTGAGACTGAGACTGGAGCTCTAAACATCGCCTTTCAGAGGTTAATGGTCAGGGAATATCTCCATCATTGCAGGGTGCTTTTGGAACTGGTTGAACATGCTAGGGAAACAATAAACAAAATGAAAACATTTAGGTGTATGCTTCGTTGAATGTAGATTATTTCTCTAGGTTAATCAATATGTTTTTCAAGCTTTTTTTTTGATATTTCATGTTTTATGTTTATCAGTCCTAGTTGTTTTTGTGAATCTCTTATTATCTGGACCATGATTTACTTCTGTTTTAATATCCAAATGGAAGATATATGTATGTTAAGTATTAGTTATTGTTTTGCTTTTGTTGTTTGTTTGTTTGTTTGTTTGTTTGTTTTTTTGTTTTTTTGTTTTTTTGTTTTTTTTTTTTTTTTTTTTTTTTTTCTGTAATTTCTTGTGTACCTAGTATGATAATTAGGTCACGTATACTATATGTTGGACTAGCCATGCAAAAACTACCCAAACTAGTGTGACAAGGGAACTGTTTTCTAGGTAGATACAGACTAGAAGCTAAATGTGGAATAGTGACAACTATTTTTTCAACCTGAGTTATGCTTTGAAAAGTGGGAATAAAGTGCAAAAAAAAACAAAAAAAAAACCTCAACTACTTATACATTACTCACGTGTGTATATATTTGCATTAGTTTTCTTCATTTCATCTCATTTTCTTCCCCATTTTCATAACTTGTTTCAACATATCTGAAACACTAAATTTGTATAATGTCCACTGGTAATAGAGTTAAGTTAGAGCATACCCATGATGACGGGGAATGGTCACTAAAGGTACTCAGAGAAATCATGTTTCCAGAGATATATGAGAGGTATGGGCCAAATGCTCCACCAAATATGCAATTGCCAACTGAAACAATCCAACAGTTAAGAAGAGAAGTTTACGGTTATGAAGATGTACAACCTTTTAAAACAAGTGATAGTGGTTTGAACAAAGACGAGTGTCTTAGTACAATATGGCGATACTATAATGATGAACCAAAGCATTTGGGTTTTGTTATGAACAATGTTTAGTTGTTGTTTTATATCTCATACAATGATAAGTTGGTTTATGTAATGTAGAACAGTTAATAATTACTCTTTTTTGTGCCATAAAGTTACTATCTTTTTTTGTTTGTTTGTAAATGGTTTTTCCTAAACTATAGTTGTTTACATTTCAGGGACCAATGTTGTAAATTTATCAACTTGTGCCATATTGATATGATAGGTTGCTTGGGGAAGCTAATGCTATGATTACTAACTTTTCAGTTTGAGTGTCTCGATGACTACTTACTCATTTACCTTCATTACTTATCTCCTTTTTAAGTAACGCTTGCCTTGATAATAAACATATAATACCTTGAAAAAAAAACCTAGAGTTTAAAAACCACACACTAATATTATCATGCCTACGCGTCTACCTATTTGTGATGAATTAGCAGAAAAGGCTAAATCAAGATTAGTGAAAGATATGATGTTGGTTCACTATCAAAGAGAGTTTAAAGCCACATTTAATGATCAACATGTGCTTAATGGGAAAGTCACAGAGGTTAGTGAGCGGATGAATGTAAGAGCCAAACTTATTAAGGAGTTGCAGCTGCTCTGTGGTTCTGATTCATCTCTTGAATCCATTACTGATCTCCTTAGGATGCAACATGAAGACCTTATGGAGGGGTCAAGGTTGATGCTATGTGTTGCACAGAAGCTTGTGCGTCTTCATGATTTGACCACTTTTATCAAGAAGCTTCAAGAAATGGAGATTTGATGTAGTAACCTTGTGATGATTACCTTTGTTATCTTTTGTTTATCTCTTTTTATGTACCTTTATGTTTGAACAATTTTATGTACTTGCAATGTTGTTAAACTAAGTTGTTTTCTTTTCAAGTTAAATTTGTCCATGTTCTTTAGCTTTATTGTAACCCATTAAAATAGCAAGTCAACATAAATTTATGGTTAGGAACTAGCACAAACAAAACACACAACATATGTGTTCAATAACATTAAACATTAAGGAAGTAGAAATAAACATACACAAAATATTGTTTCAAAAACATCAACAACTAGAATTATAAATACATAACACATTTTTTTCCCAACTTCCACGCTTGTGGATCATCTTTAGGTTTTCTTTTTCCTAAACTTTTATGACCAATAGCTGCAAGGCCTAGAACGCAATTAGTTATTCTTGGGGCTCTTGGACTTGAAATAACAAAATCATTCAAAACAACTTAAATCTATACAATATCATAAATGGCATCAAGCTCAAGAATTAATTTGCAAGAGAAAGAAGCAGATGTTAAAATGCAAGAGAATGCAGGAATGCAGGAATGCAGGAATCATAAACAAATGAACCCAAGTAAGTTTATCATTTGTTGTAAATTAGTATATGTACTATTTATGTAATTAATGTTGTACTTAATGAATTGTGACAACAAACAAAAACTAGAAGAAATTGAGGATGCTTCAAGCGAAGAAAGTGAGGAAGAACCTACCTTTCAAGAAACTGTTAATTGGTATTTTGAAGAAAAGTCACAAATACAGCACAAAAAAATGAAAAAGTTTGAAGAAAAAGCTGCTAAAGAAAAACCAAGTAAGCATAAAAGTAAATACACTTGGAAGAAGATGTGGGCTAACAGAAAACGCAAACTTGCGTATGAGGAACAGGAAGACTCATCAGATGATGAGTATTTGGATTATGACAACTTACATTTGTCATTTGATCCTGAAAATTCCCCAAGTTTAATTTTTAATTGTTTCAAGTAATGTTTATTTTGTGTTTAATGAAATGTTTATTTTGTGTTCTTTTTTCAATAAAATGTTTATTTTTTGTTCTTTTTTATTGAATTCGAATTCAAGTGTTTATTTTGTGTATATATGTACAAGACGTATTGTACAAAGAAAAGATATTGACCAACAAACTAAAATTAATGTACAAAAGTAAAAAAAATTAAAACAAATTAAAAAAATAACCAGACATGAAAAACTTATTGTAACATAGTTACCACAAACAAAATAGTAAATTACACCCTTGGTCCCTAAGCTTATGCCGGATTTCATAGCAGAAACCCAAGCTCAAGTATGGTTTTCTATCATTTCGTTAGGGTTACCACTGCCATTACCAACAAATGTATCTTTATGGAAAACCTTAACCACGTTTCTCATTGTAATGTTAAGGTAATGTATTGATGATTTAGGCAAAAAAAACTGAAACATTAGCAAGAATCAAAACAGCTCCAACAGTAATATCCTTTCCATAACTTGGACCCCCCTCATCAATAATTTTGTGATGTATTGAACCACCTATTGTACCTGAGAGGTCTTTAAGAATTACTGTAAGATCACCAAGCACATTCGGAGTACAAGACTTGACTATTGCGATAACTTGTTCAAGTTTCCCCTTATTGAGATGCTGCTTTATATCTCCTAAACACCCACTCACAATGCCACCATTCTTTTTCACATACTCAATCGATCGAAGCCATGGACCACGATTAAAATCCTCATCCTCGCCCACATCCTTAACAATTTTCTTAATATATTCTTGTGTCGACAATACAGACTCAACCCCACCTTCGTGAATATCTAATTGTTTACGGAGCTTGGATGCTTGAAAAATACCCGCAGGACCGGGTATTATCCTAACAGGCTTATTTTCCTCTAAATTATCAACATCGGCGTTTTGGGTGGTGGTTATTATGTCACGTACGTGCCTGTTGCACGGACGGAGGACAGGAGTTAGTTGTAGATCTGAATCATCAATATCAAGTAATTGTTCCCATTCGTCATTTGAGGGTGAATTCATGATATAGTAATGCGTATGGGCAAGAATTTAGAAAAGAAAGTTTAGAAACGAGCGTGTATGTGTGTGTCTTGGTCTGGTGTATTTGATCTTTATTACAAATACGAAAATTAATTGACTATAATAAAAAGTCAGTTAAAAAGTACAAACACAAGAAAACAATTTGGACGAAAAGTAAAAAAAGAAAAAAAGTACAAAAAGTTGTTTGCTACAGTAAGAATATCAGAGGGAGGGACAGAGGAAGAGGACAAAACAAAAGATTTGGACAAAAGTGCCCTCGTGTGACATGCACGTGAGGACTGAGATAACTGGGAAAACTAACGAGGGTTATTACTCAAAGATGTTACTAAGGTTTCACAAAAATTTGCTTTTAGTTACTATAGTTTTTTTTTGTTCAAAGAGGTTACTCATGTAAACGGGTTCGTTAATTAGGTTACTCATGTAAACGGGTTCTGTTAATTAGGTTACTCCAAGGGTGGGATGCCGGGTGTACCGGTTTTCCACTATATAATAAATTTAGTCCTTAGGAAGTCATTAATGTTTTCAAACTTAGTACTTCGCGGATAATGTATAGAACCCGATATTAGTACTTCGCGGATAATATTTTCAAACTTAGTACTTCACGGATAATGTTTTCAAACTTAGTACTTCGCGTAAAATAATTGTTTTTGGTATGAGGCAATCTTTTTGTTGATACGTATAGTGTATATACTCACACATTGTAGGTGTGTATGTATTAGTTTTACACAAAATCTTAACCATAGTGTTTGTAAAGTTAAAGACTCATGATTTAAAAATCTTAAATTTGTGTTTGAACCATAAACAACCAACTGATTTAAGTTACTTTTATAACCACTAACCATTTTATGTTTGAATTTTTAATAACTAATCACCGTGTATAAAATGGTTTTTGCGTATCAAAGACTAACCATTTTTGTTATTATAAAGTGGTTTTTCCGTCCCGAATTTATTTTTAAAACGCACACGGTGTTGGAAAAATGATCACTACAATGTGCACTAATATCATGTTGTGTTTACTTTTTTAAAAACGTTTGTGTAGTTGCATTGTTATTGTTTTAAAACAAAACAAAATATAAAAGTTACACATTTCAATGTAAATACTTCTTTTTCTTTTTTGAACACAAATTTTGTATTAAAAACACACCTGCAAGAAGCTAGGAGGAGGGAATGTAATTAAATAGGAATAGAAAGTGCGATTTGAGGATTGTTAAACCACTCAATCCAATTACAACAACCCGTTACGGGCAAAAACATGTAAACACATATGAAAACGGATGAAAACGTAAGAAAATGGACGAAAACGTAAGAAAAACGGGCGAACACGTATAAAAACAGATAAAAACGTAAGGAAACCCCGTTATGGGTCGCCCACAGGAAAGGATTCGAGAAAAAACAAATCTAAGGACTAAATTTGTTAAACCCGACAACCCACAAGGACCATTTAGTAACTTTTTACCTGCTATCATAAGTTGTAATATATGGAGTAACGTAAACTACCGGTCACGCAAACATGAGTAACCTCTTTGAACAAAAAAAAAAACTATAGTAACTAAAAGCAAATTTTTGTGAAACTTTAGTAACATATTTGAGTAATAACCCAACTAACGACTGTCAGGATTTTGGACTAGCGGCGTAATATATTCTCGATCGTGGATTAAAAAAGAAAATATTAGCGTTTTTGGTTGTCGTATGAAATCTGAAAAAAATATAGGGACCAACGGTGTAATTTACTCTATATATTTTACTTTTCATTTTATGTTTGAGTTATATTTAGCATAGCTTAAATCGGATTATTTAATAATTAATGTTGAGGTAAAATCTTGCGTCTACCTCAAACAAGCAAGGTGAATCCTCCAGACTACGATTGGTCCTTCGGATTCTTTGTGTTCCTTCGTACGTCCCTGTCCCTTCGGTTACCTATAAGACAGAAATGTCCGTTAGTCTCGCCCCGGGAATGTATCCCAGGACCAACCTCCGGCGTGAGAGTAAGTATTTTTAGAGAGAGAGTATAAATAAAAGTTTAAAGAGCGAGAGAGAGAATTAGTTGACCGTAAGTGAGGATTTCTCCTCTATTTATAGGCTGCTCACATGGAGTGCCAGACTGGTTTGTACTTAATCCCTTAGTGTTCGCTAGTTTATGCTCCACTACCGTATACTTGTTTGTACTTTGGTTTGCGTAGTTATCGCATATCCGGATGGTCGGGTCATCCGAAGGGTCTGGGTCATTCGGGTATTGAGGTCTAGCGGATATTGGTTCGTTCCGTCCGGATATTGGTCTGCTCCATCCAAATATTGGTCTGTTCCGTCTGTCATAAATCCGGAGCTCATTCCGTCCGGCACGGATTCGGAGGATACATACGCCAACATGTCCCCCCCAGTATTATAGTATTGGTCGTGCCAATGGTGTGATACTAAAAAGTTGTTTGTTGTTGTTTTCCGGAGGGTATGCCTTGATTTTTTCGTGTCAAGTGCGTGTACAAAATCCCAAACGTAATTAAGGAGTGCCGCCGTTTTTACCGGGTTGCTCAGATGATGACACGTATGCGCGTCTTTGCATCGTGTGGTCCTGAATGGTGACACGTCAGCCATCTGTACGACGCGTCGTTTTACGCTCATATTTTTCACCTATAAATAGTCCATTCCATCTCATTTTTACCGCTGTTATTTCTCTCTCTAGCCTTGCGTATTCTCTGACAACTTTTTTCGTCTGTATTCCGAACGATCTTCCGTTGCGTTTGTTTGCTTATTTTTCGAGGTACGTCTTGTTCCGTGGTGTATACCTTTAGTACTTTTTGTTTTGGCTATACTTCCTCCTCCTGTTCTCCTATTATGTCGGAGTCCTCCGTATCAGTGGGTCAGGATGATATTGCCATTAGGCATGATCTAAAAAAGTGTGATATGGAAAAGAAAACTTCTAAAACACGTCCCTCAGATGTCCTTGCTGTAGTCGAGTCTTTCAAAATTCCTAAAGACTTACATCCGAGGGTTCCTCCGAAAGACATGACGATGGACCAACTGCCGGCTGACGCGATTGGTCTTTATGTCGAGTATTTTTTCGAAGGGGGTCTCAATGTTCCCTTTTCTACCTTTCTTTTAGAGGTTATCAAATATTTTAAGGTTCATATTTCTCAACTGGTTCCCCTCGGTCTGCATCGTGCGACCCTCTTTGAGGTATACAGCCGGAGCTTGCATATTCCTCCGATGAACTCCTTGTTCAGGGTTTTTTACAAATTGAGTAAGCAGGGTAGTTGGTTTTCGTTTGAGAAGCGATCGGGTGAGAAGAGGAAAGTTTGTTTTGGTGACTTCCCGTCCAGCTTAAAAGGTTGGAAGGAGCAATTTTTCTGATAGATAGGCGTGCCATTCCTTTCGCCATGCCTTGGAGGCATCATGATTCGGACGTCTCGGATCCTTTTCCGAAGGATGAGTATAATGTTGATCATGCTGAATAGTTGGCTGAGAAGGTCGTAGAGCCTTGTCAAGTTCCGCACGATTTTTTGTATATGTTGGGTTTGTCCACTTACTGGAAGTTTCCCGGATACCGGGCGGCTCTGAGAGATGAGGCAGGAAGGGGTATAGCCTTTGTTTTTCGTATGTTGTTGTTTTTTCCTTTCTTTTTTTTATTACATACGTATTTTCACATCCTTGTTGCCTTAGCATCGGCTTTTCCTTTTTTGTATGTGTTACAATGGCAGATTATCTGAGGAAACTGTCAATACGCAAGAATGTGAATGTGGTGAAGGGAGATAGACTCCGGGAGGGTCAGGAGGTGGAGATGCACCTGACTAAGCCGCTGGCTTCGAACGCTGAGGTTCCAAAGAAGACAACTGAGCTTCGAGAAGTTGAAGTTCCAAGTGAGAAAGTGTTGCTAGCCAAGGATAAGAAGAAAGAGCAGGCTGTAAGGCTGGGGTTGAAGAAACCTTCGGGCGCGGCCGGAGGTTCTAGGCTTCAGTCTGGGAACAAGAGAGCTGGGGGTAGTATTTCTTCCCGTCTTGAGAAGAGAAGTAAACCGGATGGTAACATTGAGGTCGTTGAGCTTGATTCAACTGAAGAGATTGCCAATCCTGATCCGATTCGTTCGATACCACCGACTGGTTTATCTTCTGGGGATGCTGAGGTTGGTACGTTCCGGAAGTATTCTTATGTCTTTCTTACGTTTTCGTCCATCGTTTTGTTTTATAATCCACTTATGTTTTCTTTGACTTTTTAGGTGGTTCGAAGGCTGTTTCCTCCGATTGGGGTAAAAAGGTTGCTGAAGAAGAAGATGTTGACATTGATACTGATTCCTCTGACGAGGCTTTCATTCCGGAGTGGTCGGTGAAGAGGGGAACCCGGATGAACAATGCAAGTGTTTGTAGAGACATGATGATCCACTTAGCTACTCCTGGGGAGGAGAAATTCTTGGATGCACACGATGATGATAAGGCTATCAACCGTTCTTGGTTGTTTTTAGGGAAAACTTCTTCAGCGTTTGCAGATGTTCTTCTCCGTTTTGAGAATTTGAAGGATGATCATGCCAAGCTGGCTGCTGCTCACAAAGACTGCGGTCGTAAGGCTAAGGATGAGCTCAAGAAGTTGCAGGAGGTGCAGGTAGAGTTGGAAGAGTTGAAAGTTGCTCATGCTAGTTGCGCTTCGGGAGAGCCGGAGGTGCTGAAAAAGCTGAGGAATAAGCATGCCAGTTGTTTGGTAAAGGAGGAGGGTTTGAATGGGAGGATTTCGGATTTGGAGAAGGAAAAAGAAGAATGGAGGGAGGTGTCCAAGGGTCAAGTTGAAAAAATCAACTCCTTAGAGGCTGAGCTTGCCAAGACAAGGTTGGCACTTAGTGATGAGGAAATGGCTTGCCAGGAACTTCGAAAGGAGAAGCAAGAATTGGCCATTTCTTCCGGCAATGTGGAGATTGATCGCAACAGAGTAGTGAATGAGTTCCTTCCGGAATTCGTCCGTCGTTTGTTAAGTAGCCATGAATTCAAAGAAGCTTTGGTTAAGCCCTTCAATTTATACTATCAGTCTGGGCTCATAGATGGGGCTAACTTGGGAAGGGAACCGGAAGAAGCAATGAAGGTGTTGGAGGAGGTGGAGAATCTCGATATGGATGCTGATGATAAGTATCAACCTTTGTATGATCAAGCACTCACCCGAGAATACCCGTATGTTCAGCAGATCTGAAAAACTTGTACCGATCGTTCAAGGAGCTTATCGAGATGTTTCCTGACCCTGCTCCCTCCGAACCTGCAATTGTCAATGTGTCCGATGCTTCAGGTATGGGCTCCCATGCAGAGGCGGCTGCCGGGGCATCTGGATCTGGCAATCAGGTTATTACTGAGGGTCCTTATATTGAAAATTGTAGAACACTAGATAACATCACAAACACGCTCATACATGTGGTTATGGATCGTTATTCATAAGAAAGAAAAGAAAGAAATGTAGAGAGAGAAAGTTAGAGAGAGAAAGAGATGAAGCCTTAGAGAGAAAACCAAAAAAAAGAAAATGAGATTATGAGAAGGCTTACCCTCTCCAAGGATGGAGAGGGTATTTATATGTACATGGGTTTTGCCACTTGGGCGTGCCACTTGGGTTGCGGATCAGGTATACAGTGGGTAAAGACCCGTCCTTCTTCTGCGAACTAATCTACTTCTAAACTACGTTTAACTAAATATTGTAAATACTACGAGCTAAACAATGCTTAATCATATCTGGGTTGACCGAATCTTTCTTATACAAAAAGCGTATTCCTAACAATCTCCCCCTAAGGGAGGTCACCCCTGGAAAAATTCTTGAATTCTTGCATTGAGATCTTTGTAGATTCTTTTGTAGCTCGTAGTTGTTGATTCTTCATTGATAAACGACTCAAGATGACTTCCTTGATGTATATGATGATCTTTTGACTTTGCTCTTCGCTCTTCATCCATATAATTAGCTTCAAGTCATCTTTGAGTGTATGTGTCCCTTTGTGATGTTATGATTGTCTTTGTGATGTCATGATTACACTTTTCTGGATCATGATCTTCTGCATCAGAGTTGTGGAAGCATAGTCGAAGCCCATTCCTTGATCATGATATCTTGAGTTATGATGTTGAAG
The DNA here is from genome assembly GCA_014162995.1 of Artemisia annua. Lineage (NCBI taxonomy): Eukaryota > Viridiplantae > Streptophyta > Magnoliopsida > Asterales > Asteraceae > Artemisia > Artemisia annua. Next base: position 45,945 of record LBNU01012932.1, on the reverse strand, counting down.
TGTAAGCATGAGATGATGAATCTGCATCTTTTCAGCAATCGGCATCAATCGTCAACTTCTTTGTCTTTGGTGTGATTACGCCTTTCCAACATGCCCATACATCTTTGTTGAGTAGATCTTCCCGGTTGAACAGTTCTGACGTCTCCTTTTAGATGTTGGTATGAGCATGTGGAACTAGAGTGATGGTGGTGAACATGGTAAGTTTGGTATGTTGAGCTGCATAAAACTTGGTTAGTAATAAACATACCGGCACTTACAAGTTCGGACTTCGAGATCGTCAACAGCATAGTGTGAAGACTTTCTCTAATCCTTACCAAGGCCGTTCCTAATCGGATGCCCCCGAAAGGGCTTTCACTGACATACCGAAGTACACCAACGATTAGGTGAGTCGCTGGAGATCACCCCACGACTGTAGACCTTTTGGAACACCACCGAACACACTAAGCGTAACCCACAAGAGATTACCGAAGTGACCTGCTGTCAGGGCTGTTTGATGTTGACCCTGGCAGGAGTTTCCACTCAATCACTGGGAAATACTTATGTATATTCCCTCATAAGTGTTCTCGGCAGATTGCTAAGATCTGCGTAGGACTCAAAATATTACATCTGGTGTCCTTAATGTTGAACAACCAGTGTAGAAGTATCAAGTGTTCCTATGAGATCTTTTGATGCATCTCTTGGCTCTAGACTCGATAAGTGCACATTGGTTATCCTATTCGGAGACTAGGGAGGGGTCTCCTGTTTCAATATCAACTAGCTCTAAGAGACTAGTCGATAGTTTACACCGGTTCCCCGTGAGAATGAAACAAGCTCTTTTAAGAGAACTTGAGTGGCTGGGAGGTTTAGTGCAGTGCGTCACTGGGTCCATGACGTCTTTATCTTCAATACCGATGTTACCTTGGTAACAATCAGTAGCATATGAATTGAACCCGGTTTCTGCCCTAAGGTTGAATAATTGGAGGGCTATTTCTTTTCACCCTTTCTCAATTCATTTCTTTTTAATTCTTCAACCCCTTCAGTGCTTACCGAGACTTCATTTACTAGAACCTTGTTGGGTTTGTTCCAGTCCTAGCTCAGTCTCAGTCGGCACTCTTCCCTTTCTCACTTTTCTCCTTTTTTCAATCATTCCTAAGGACTTCTAATCTATCTATTGGATTGTCCCTGGGAAGATCCCTCCGGTTCTGGTGGATCATGGGAACATATACCTAACCTAACCATCCTTATAACTCCATGCATTAAATTAAAGTGGTCGGTCTTTTGGTATTTTTCCACATTCGCCATATAACCAAAATCATTGAAAATTCTCTCAAGGTGTTTATGATAAAGAAACACATTTTTGTTAACACCTTGAGAGTTTTATCATTTTTCAAATGCTCCCCCTTAACATGTGCTTATAGGAAGAAAGAAATTTGCACATGTCGGGGTGAGTTGCACTTATTTGAATTGATCGGCTCTTAATAGACATATACCCGAGGGACACGTTTACGTTGCTTAGTTAAAGGGATCCATTATCAGCTTTTAGGTGATAACTAGCCCTAATAACTAACTTGAAGTTGTTAACATTCCTTAAAAAGGAAGTTAGACCCGTCAAAGTATATATCTAAGAAGAGTTTCTCGAAACGGTACTATCTACTTTGACCAGTCCTCTTCGAGACACGTTTACATCACTGGTTAGACCAGCTTGAAATTATTACCCGGCCAGGACTAGTCTTTTCGATTCACGACTTTTCATGTTTCGTCAATTCATGAGTCAAATTCTGAGTCATAAGCAATTCACGGTTTCTACTTGATTTTGTAAAAACCCGCGAAAGACTCTTAGCCACTTGCTCCCCCTCAATATGTGCACATTGATTGAATCAATTTTGAAAAACTTTGGCACATACGGGTGAGCTTGCAAAAGAGATCATTTATTCATCATTTTAAATCACTTGCTCCCCCTCAATATGTGCTTTGTTCATACTCCAAAATCTTTTAAAATTTTAGCACATAAGGGAGCGATCTTTTGAGTCCAAAACATCTTTATAAGTCCAAAAACATCACATTTAATCACTTGCTCCCCCTTAATATGTGCTTTGATTAAAATCCAAAATCTTTAACATTTTAGCACATAAGGGAGCGTTCTCGTAAGTCCAAAAACATACTTTTAAGTTCCAAAAACATCACATTTAAGTCAGTTTTCATATTTAAATCACATTCTCTCCCCCGATCATAAAATTTCAAATCTTTTGAGATTTTGTGATCCCAATTGATTTAAATGATTTTCGAAAAAACTTTGGAGAGAAATGTGATAAGATTTTAAACTTTCACTGATTATGAGACACTTTTCGGTTTTTCACTGTTGCTGGTGCACAAAGTTTTTAAAGGTGCAGAAATTTTGAGTAAATACGCTTGATGGATCTAAACACACACCTTGTGTTGTTGATACTTTGAGTAATATTATTAAGCACGCGGAATTTACTTAACAACACTTAGAAGACAGTTTATATGATGTATTGTGAGTGAGTATAGTTGTATGTAACACAAAGCTCCAATATTATTAATGATAATAATACGAGTGATCTTAGCTATCACTAGGGTTACACCTTGAAGCT
>LBNU01012930.1:19905-39553 GCA_014162995.1 Artemisia annua | reverse complement strand
GCCACTTGAATAGGTCAAAACCGTTACAATCCAAGTTTGAATTCAGTCCAATGAGTTAATCAAACTCACTGATGAGCTAGTCCCTGAAAGGGTTGCTCCCTGATGAGATCCTTCAGCCTGAGCTGAACTCATCATCCTGATAAATATCATTCAGTCCAGAGTATCACTCACTGAAGAGTGAACTCACTGAAATTCATCACACACTGAATAACACTTAACCACTATCTGAGACAGGGTGTTCAGGGACCTTATGGGCGTACACTCCGTACCTCCTGACCCATTACAAGGTTTAAACTGATCCCTCAAGTGCACTAAATTTTCCAACAGTAATAACACAAGACGCAAGACCAGGAGCTGCACAACTCATTAAGCTTGAAACACCGCCTCGTTAAACCATGTATCTATTAAATCAATCTCGCCATGAGTCGGTTGTAACCTCTCTGATACGGAACCACGCTAAATAACCTCGTTACCACACTTTGCTATATCACCAGTCACCACACACGTTCATACAAAAGTTTCTTTGTACTGTTTTTGGGCCATACGCTAGTCAAGTGTAGAAGCGGTTTTCAGGTTGAGTTTTGGTATGTAAGTTCGTGATGGGGGCACGCTACCTGGTTGTTCAAGTTTAGAATCTACTCTGAGAGAACTCGATCGGTTCGTGTTCGGCTACAAGGTTTTGTTTCGTTCGTTAAGATCAGGCTCGTGTTTTGGGTTCGAGTTACGATCAGACCACATTGAATTACGCTTGTGTTCGAGTTAGTGTTCGTACTCGTGTTCTATTTTTATTCCGGTTCTCGTTTGACTTCAAGGTATACTCTTTTTTTGCATTATGGTTTTGTTTGTTCGTGTAAATGTCACCTCTTTTCGGCCTAGCATGATGTTAACCACGCCTCGAATTCTGTCGCTTACTCTAGTATGAACGGCTGCCATTACAAAGTTTATTTCTTATGTTCATATAATCATGTTGAAGTAGTTAACTAAATGAGAACAAACTCGATATAAATTATAAATAGTCACAGTTGATGAACACAAACTAAGCTTGTCTTATAATAGTTGCAGGAATATATAGAATCAAATTATAATAATAAGAATAAATTCATTATATCAAGTGAGGAAGAAGAGTTGTTATATATGTGATTTTAAGATTTAGTTAGCTTAATTATATTATGTATCTATGTAAAATTTAAAAGTGATGTCATGCATAGAATTAGTTTTCAACATATAACTTGGCCATGCAAGTTTTAATAACCAAATAATAAATACTTCATAACCTGATGATATTATTTTAAACACTATGTATATAGTTTTGAGGTTAATGAAGTACAAGTTACTAATATAACTAGCTAAGCTTTGAAATTTGGCTTAAGTAACGATGACTTTGGATACTGGGAAAGCTAAAATAGGATGCTTGAATTATAATTCTAAGTTAAGATTAATTTTTCTTATCTAGACTCTCGTTGAGGATTTTGGTGGATCTTTTGGTGATACACTTTTAGGCTCTTGTTCAGATACGGATGTTCTTTTTCCCGTTCTTTTGAATCGTTGACACGTTCGTATTTTTCATGCTCGTTCTCTTTTGTCGTTGCTTCATATGCTCCCGTTGAATTCCTTGTGATAATATGATAATCCTTTTTACATCCCTATGCTATATGATCCTCTTTGTTGAGAAATACATTTAATGATGATCATGAATTGTAAGAATATTTTTGAAAGACTTGGCAATCTTGGGGCAAACTATGTTAAAAGTGATTTTTGTGAAAACGATGTATTGCCACTCTTATACGAGCGTTTTTTATTCCTTTCCCTTAGGACTCATATGCATGGTGAACATAATCTATGGTGTTGGTTGGTTTTTTTGTTCATTATGCTACCATAGAACCCTAGATATGTAGACAGGAGTTAGGAATACCGAGCAACTAGCCATGGAGGTACCATGGCCGCGTCATTGAGGCATCAATGGCGTGACACCATCCGTGGCTGTGTGATCAGTCCACGGCGTTTCCCCATTATGATTATGATATGATTTATTTGCTCGCGTGGGAGCCTTATGGCGAGAGCATTATGATTATGATTTGAGTACTCGGGGAAGCGTATGGATGCATCCTAGGCTATGTTATAGGATGAGATGTTGATGGTCTGATATGGCCATGCGGTCGAGTGTTGTAGTGCCATACACACCTTCCGTCGATATGATATTGATGCACTGGAGTTGCGACAAGTGTATCCTTGTGATACTTGATATGATATGATTTTAGCACGTGGAGTGCACTTGATATGATATGATATGATGTAGGATACTCGGTATAAATATGCCAAACCCTTCCTTCAGCCTTATATTTAATTGATTACTCGGTGTTAAGGTGTTACTATGATGGGGAGATAATTTTGATTCTTTTTGCATTCTCTCTTTATCTATATATATCGTGTTATTGTTATTCGTTTTCTGTATCCACGCACTGAGCAATTAGCTCAGCCACATTTTATTTTCTTTCAGGTACTCAGGGTTAAGGTGAATGTGTGACGAGAGCTAGCTGGACCTTAGAGGCTATGCATTTGAAGACTACTTAGAGTACATTTTGTACGTAATGTTATGTAATTTTGGAGTTTAAACTTTCTAGAAGAAATTTTAATTTTTATCAGAACCTTGTTTTTATGAATTGATTAAAAGAATTGGTCCTTCAAGTTTAGCTGCTTTGTCATTGATTGTGACCTCCCGCTCCTATGTCGGGGCGGGGGTGTTACATCATTCATCTCTTTTATAAGGGTAGAGGGTGTGGTAAGGTGTTTTCCTTCGCCACATCACCTCCACATCAGTTTTTTCTCTCTCCAAAATTTTTTCCTTTCAATTTTCCCTCAACCATTGCAGCACCTTATCTCTCTTCCATTAATTCTTTTATATTTTTTATCATTTAAAAATACTCCTAAAATACAAATATCCACCCACAACTACCAATAATACAAACTCTCTCTCCTTTGAAAGCTTCTCTCACTTACTTTTTCTTTCGGGACTTGAATGCCGAACAAGAAAAGGATCTCCATTTCCCGCTAAGTGAGGTGAGGGTCCATGGCTTTACCCGCTGACATGGCATGGGTTCCCGTGAGTTTCATTCATGCATACCCTTCACACTAAGTACAGTATGATTGTGTCTCATTTTAAAGCTCCTTTCATTTGTTTTATAAATGCATAGCTGTATTATAAAGGATACAATAACACCAGCCTGGCAACATGTATCAACTTCCAACACGTAATATGTGATGTTTGAGGAAAATAAGCTTTTCGTGAAACTACTTTTTCTAAAACCTGTATGTTTATCCTTTTTTTTTTTCCGTTTTATGTGTGTTATTATAAAAGCTGATGCCAGTAACCTAGTGAAGATGGATAACAATCAAGATGAAATGACTTGCACATATCTGACATGAAAAAAAAAGATTAATATTTCTCTTGAAAATTGAAAAGCTGGATTAATATTTCTCTTGATCAACATCAAATACCACACATCTCATATTTTTCTTTCTGTTTGCAGAATGCAATCACAAGCAGCTGAGTTAAATGAAAAGATAGAAACTGTTAACCGAGAACGAAAATATCATCAGGTACTTCACATGGTGAATGTAGCAACTTATCTTATTTTATTGGAATTTTGTTAGTATTAAGTGTCTCTTCTGTTTGTAACAGCAAAACACTGCGTATGAGCTTAATGCTTTATCAGCGCAGTGGAAGGAGCTCTGTGTGAAAAATATATCAATTGAAGCTGCATGTCTCCAAATTGAAAGCTACCTCGAAGCATTAAAAACAGAAGCTGCAGAGAGGTATCATGTTTGTCACCTTACAGTTTTGTAACTTTAATCTACTTGAAACAATAGTAACCTATTCTCTATTTAGAAACTGGAATCTGGATATCAATATGGAGAATGGCTCTTCGTTGTCTTGAGAATGTTAAGGTTTGGTCCCTCTTAACTCTAATAGTATTAGCTAGTGTTGCAAAATTTGAAGAAAAGCGTGCAAAAAAACTTGGAATCCAGGGGCAATAGACCTTTTTTTGCTGTTGCAACAAAGAGCTTTATTTGCAATGGAAAATCAAACAGTGGTTGATCACACTATTATGTTGATAAAGATTCTTGAACTTGATTTATTTAATATATGCAGGCTCGTGTAGATCGGGAGATGGGAACACTATGTGATCTGACTACGAATGTGGAACAGAAATTGAAATTGGGCCCAAAAGTATGCAGATTGCCCTTTTAATGTTTGCTCAAAATGGGTTAGTTGAAAGTATAGAAGTGGGTTTGTAATTCATATGTTTCCCTCCATGATTTTGTAGTTAATGCCAGTTAGATTTTGATTATTTGGTTATGAACAAAGTTGCAGGAATTAATATTACTTCGCATGTTTGTTCTATAAGAAGTAAAATTCTTGACTTTTGTGGTGATATGTTGTTGATAGTTATGTTATGTGCAACATATTGGAGTCTGTTTAGTTGTTACCTTTTGGTACTCGTGAACTAGACAAGAGAACAACTTTTATAAAATAAAAAAGTTGTGGTTGCATTAGTCTTACAAAAGCATTTAGTGTCGTAACTTATTATGCATTCAACTTTTGGAAAAGTGTAACAAAATAAGTAAATTTGCGTTGCCAACTAGGTTTAATTGTCAAAAACTTGCAATCTCTATCGCTTGTTATGCTTCAATTCGGTTCTTCATTACTACTTTGATGAAAAGAATTTAACATCCCTGAGTCCTATAAATTTAATGGATTTCAAAATTGAAGTTATCATCTCATAATATGAGCTAGATTTATGTATTTGCAGATGGCCACAATCTTCAAGGTCCCGGACTCACCAACAAAATATCTTTATTGGGACTAGTTTGGTTCAAGTTTTACACTTCAATTCCAACAAACTATAAGTTAATATTTGAGTTATGAAAGGTATTTCAAAAAGGGGTCATGCATGACTCATAACATTGGGTACTCCACTTATCTTCCTATATATCCTTAATCTTCTGGTTTTCAAAAATAAGTGACAAAAAGCTTACCAAATTTATTTATTTATTTATTTTTATTATTAATTTTTTAATTATAAATAAAGTTAGAGTAAGTTAACAATAATGTCCCAAATTAATTTCATCGATATTAGGAGAAATGCATTCAAAGTCGGAAAAATTGTGATTATTAAATCCAAGTAAAAAAGTCATAGGTGGATAACGGTGCATAAAATTTACTCCCATACGAGGTTTGGCAAAAATTAGGGCATCCTAAATGAATCGGCTTCAACTCCTGGCGGGAGTATTCTTAGTTGACATTGCTCTTGGTCACCACTGTGGCTCCATTGTGGTGAGCTCGGGGTGAAGACGCTCATACTGTGGAAGCCGAGGATGTGGTTTTTTAGTTAAATTTTAGTGATATGTAAGGGTGAAAAGTATATTTTAGTGAAAAAAGTGATTAATGATTATACAGAATTAATTCTAGCACAACATTGTTAAAGATGAAAATCTTTACTACATTATAATGCATTTAAGACATTTCTTTAAATGGCAAGGCTTAAAATTCAGACTTCTTAAATTACTTATTATAGAAAGATTTATGTTACATTTGCAATAAAATCAATACATACACTAATACACATAATAAAACTTTACATACTAAAAATTAAATGAATTTAATTATGTAGACCTATAAATTGTAACAACCCTTAAACATTAAAGCCCGTTGGCTAACATTAAAGCCCATCTTGTAACAGCCCATTTATCACAATCTTAGTAACAGCTCTCCCCAACCTTCTAATCTTCTATCACCCTGCGTCATTTAAAACCTTCTATACAGACCAATCAAAAAGAAAAACACACACGCACACACACTCTACACTTTCATCCTTCTCACTCTTTCAAAGGCAAATACACACAGTCGTCACCACCTCACCTCCGCCCCCATAATCCGTCGGAACCACTGCTTTTGGTGGTTTCATCTCATCCTCCTCCTACACCGTAATTATAACAACAACCGGCCACCATAAAAACGGCCACCATTAAAGCCCCATTACCTAGGAAACTCACCGCCAACGAAAACCCATCCCACCGGAAACCCGCAACTGAGAACACCACCTTCGAGACTCACATATCATCCACCACCACCACAGCAACAGATACCTCCACCGATACACCTACCATAACCGTGACCAACCCCCACCAAGAACGACCCACCACCGAAGGCATATCCAACCTCTTCTAACCATCTCGATGTCTTGGCTACCACCCTTGCCGTTGCTGGCAAACGACACCGTTGTTGTCGGAAGTAAAGACTGAAGTTGAAACTTATATTCAATTTTCTTCAATTAACAATCATCATCATTATCGTTCTTGTATTTCTTTATTACTCGTGAGTATGTGGATGATGACCATCTCTTGTTGATAAAAAGAGGAAAACTATAAATGAGGCCCATCTCTCCTCTTGATAAAACTTACTATTACGGAGTACTTTGAATATTGTATAAAAGTTACTATAACAATCTGGTTGGAGTTTAGTTAATATTTTTTTACTTCTAAGAATTTTTACGATTGCTATAGTTAGTTATTGCTTTTAGGAATGAATTATTTAACTTAAGGTTTATGTTTCATGTTGATTTGAATTTCGAGTAGGAGGAATTGAATTATTTAAGTTAAAGTTTATGTTTGACCAATTGAATTATTGATCTTGCAAATGTTATATTTCAGTTTATAAACAAGAATAGAGGAAATAAATATTCTTCAATTGATAATCATGTTTAGGGAATACAAAGGGTATATATAAGATAATATTAGGGTAAAAACCCTAATAGCTAATTGGGCCATGGGCCTCTTATTAGTTATATGGACATCCACAAATAATGATCCATAACACTCCCTCTTGGATGTCCATATTGTTAATACGCTTAAGAAATGCTGCCTCATTAAAAACCTTGTCAGGAAAACCCAGTGGGACAAAACCATGACTAAGGACAAAAAGAGTGCAGCGCGTATTATCTCCCTCTGATGACTATATCACTTGAGCTCTTTGATTACACGCATCCCAATGTTGTGACTTAGTTTCCTAAATGTTGAGGTAGGAAGTGCCTTGGTAAATAGATCCGCCAAATTGTCGCATGAACGAACTTGTTGAATAATACTATCGCCATTCTTCTGTAAGTCATGAGTGAAGAAAAATTTCGCTAAAATATGTTTCGTCCTATCGCCCTTGATATAACCTTCATTAAGTTGAGCAATACAAGCTGCATTATCTTCATGCAAAACTGTTGGTGCCTCCTTCTCTGAAGAATTACTACATGATCTACGTATGTGTTGTATCACACTTCTTAGCCACACACATTCTCGACTTGCTTCATGTATCGCTAGAATTTCCGCATGGTTGGATGATGTCACTGAGATCGTTTGCTTAACTGAACGCCATGAAATTGCGATTCCTCCATTTGTAAATACATATCCAATTTGAGATCGACCATTGTGAGTGATGACGTATAGTCCGCACACGGGTCACGAACCCGACCAATGGACGCTACTACACTCAGGCCCATCACGAATGGGCTATAGCGATAGCGGTTTGGGCTTATGAAGACCCAAACCCAAAGTTATTTATGGTCTTGATATCGGATATCTCTTATTTATGAGATATGTATCAAACGATCGACTTAGACGGGATACGCCGAAGAGTGAGGAACATGAAACCTACAAGGATTTCGTGTGTATATAAAGGGCATCACGGCTCTCATTGAGGTATCATCTAATAACCCTAACTCTTCCACAAACCCTAAAAACCGATTACTTACTCTCACGCCGGAGGATAATCGTGGGAGACAATCCCACGATAAGTCTAACGGTGTCTTTTTGTTTTCTTAGTGTGCAGGTCTCAAGCATTACAATCGAATTGATACTCAAAACAAGGAACGCCCAACTTTTGTATCAACAAGTGGCGCCATCCGTGGGACAATACACTAAGAATTCTGCTAACTACTAGAATGACAAATTCCGGAAACCTAAACCAGCGGACTCCCCAGGCGAAGAAAACGCATGGCAACTTACATGGGAAAAAGCAGCAAAGTGATGCAGCTCCTAAACAGGCCACTGGAACAACCAATGCGCCTAGGAATCAAAGATCAGACTCAGATCTGGAACAACCAGTGCGCCTAGGACCCCTCGCGGGAACTATCCACGCTACTACGACAAGTACTGGCGTGGAAGATCTACAGCGCACTCCCTTCACCATGCCAGAAGTGAACCCTACCGAGCCGCCAGATGCGCCTATTCGGAACAGGGGTCCTGACGTGGAGACAGACATCCGCGCACTTACTGGAGTCACGCCGGAAGTAGCGCCAAGCGATTTCGTATCCCAAAACTACGAAACCCTGGCTGCTCTCATGCTGGAAGAAGCGAAAAAGAGGTCAAACCAGAGCCTACAATCCCGGCTCAACTTCGACCCTGATGATGAAGCATCTCCACCGCGCCACCGAAATAAGAGGCGCGAGAGGCATAGTCGCCGACACCCAGTATTTACTAGGATCGGAAGAAAAGTGGTAGATGATGAAGAAACTGACTCACAGTATCTGGAGGAGCGCGAAGATGATGGATGGCGTACCAATGCCCACGCTAGGCTTGGTAGGCGCAGAGTCCACGACAGACTTGGGCGAAGATACTCCCCAAGTGAAAGCCCTTCAAGCTCAGATTCTGATGATAGTCGGCGCAAGCGCCGCAGAAGATCAAGCTCGGATTCCGATGATAGTAGGCACAAGGGCCGAAAAAGTATAAGCCCATCCCCAAGTGACTCCTCGGACAACGAGGACGAAGAAACGGGACACTGGAAATCAAGGGGAAGATACCGCGACCAGGAGGATGAAGACATGTCTCGTCCCTGGCGCCGCCAAAAGGTTGATGCGTTCACGAAACGCATCAGTAATTTCTCAGAAAACAAGAGAAGGCGCATGCCCACTAATGTTAAAACTTATGATGGGACAGGTGATCCTGATGACCACCTAAAAATTTTCGAATCAGCAGCTACAATCGAAAATTGGCCACAACCTGTGTGGTGTCATATGTTTAACTCTACATTAGTAGGGAATGCGCGAAACTGGTTCAGTAAGCTTCCACGTAGAAGCATTGATGGGTTTGAAGAGTTGCGGAAGGCGTTTCGTTTGAACTTTACTCAGAGGAAGAAGTGCGCCAAGAACCCTGTTGAACTCGCTAGGGTAAAACAGCGCCAAGGGGAATCCACAAGCGCTTATGTGGAGCGCTATAAGGACGAATGCATACATGTCAAGGCATGTCCAGAAATACTAAAGATCTCAGGGTTTATGAACGGAATCAATAACCCAGAACTGATCAAGAGGCTAAACGATAGGGTTCCCCAAACCTTTGATGAACTCATGAAACGCACGAGGTCCTTCATCCAAGGAGAAGCCGCCGCTGCAGATAGCAAGAAGGGCTACTCAAACTACAGGTCACAAGAACAGCCCAGGAGACAATCCAATGACCAGAGCAGCAACCGTAATAAGAACTATCGCAGTGAAGGGAGCGGACGGGGGAACGACAAGTATACCCCATTAACAAAAACTCCAAGGGAGATATTCGCAACAGAAGGTGCAAACTTCCCGAGACCCCCACCAATGCGCACCCCAGAAGGGCAGCGCGTAGGAAACGGATACTGCGAATACCATGGACAGAAGGGCCACACCACCAATGAGTGCGTCCAATTGCGCCAACTAATTGATAAGTTGGTGAAAGAAGGCAGATTGGACCACTTAGTTAAGAACATCAAGGATGGGAAAGACAGACAGAAGACCGCGGGCAAGAAAGAAGCACCTAAAGATAAGGCTGACACCATCTACATGATACAATCATGGCAACGAAAGATTAGGCAAAAAGTCAGCCAAAGATTTTCTTCTGGAAGCGAAATCTCTTTCCCCACCTTGACTGCGGACAACGCAGTGGCGGAACCACTCACCATCGAGATAAACGCGGGGGGCCACGACATCCACCGCATGTATGTTGATGGAGGAGCATCTGCAGATATAATGTATGAACATTGTTTCAAGAGGTTGCGACCTGAAATACAAAGTCAGTTAGTCCCGGCCACGACGTCATTGACGGGTTTTACAGGAGAAAAGATATGGCCCATGGGGCAGCTACAACTGCCAGTTGTTGTTGGTAATAAGGAATACTCCACAACAGCTTGGATGAACTTCATGGTGATTAAGTCTCCGTCGCCATACAATGGCATTATTGGAAGATCAGGAATATCAGCCATGCGCGCGGTACCGTCCACAGCACATGGGATGCTCAAATTCCCAGTAGAAGGCGGCATTGTCACCCTCTACAATAACGCTGTGCCACCTGGAGAATGTAACACGGTTACATGTGAGACGACACACACTCCAGAACAGCGTGCAACCAAAATACCAAACCTGAAGGTAGCAATTCATCCCGATTACCCGGAGCAACAAGTATCGCTTGGAGGATCGCTGTCTGATAAAGGCAGAGCCGCCGTGTGCGCACTCCTGCAAAAGAACCTGGATATCTTCGCATGGGAACCAAAGCACATGACTGGTGTGCCACGATCAATCTCAGAACACAAGTTGCAAATCCGACAAGGATATTCCCCAGTGAGGCAGAAAAAGCGCGGCCAAGCTCCAGAACGCGCAAAAGCCATTTTAGAGGAAGTGCATAAGCTTGTGGACGCGGGTATCATGCGAGAAGTATATTACCATGACTGGCTTTCCAATCCAGTGATGGTCAAGAAGAGCGATGGTAGTTGGCGGATGTGCGTAGACTTCACTGATCTCAACAAAGCATGTCCACAAGACTGCTATCCATTACCAGAGATAGACTGGAAGGTGGAATCTTTATGCGGATACCCCTTTAAATGTTTCTTGGACGCATATAAAGGGTACCACCAAATCCAAATGGCTAAGGAAGACGAGGAAAAAACAGCTTTCCACACAAGCCAAGGTGTCTATTGTTATACGAAGATGCCTTTTGGCCTAAAGAATGCGGGCGCCACTTACCAGCGCTTGGTAGACAATGCATTTGAAAAACAAGTGGGCCGCAACCTAGAGGTCTATGTGGATGACCTTGTCATAAAAAGCCATACTGAAGACGAAGTGGTGCGCGACATTGAAGAAACATTCAGAACACTACGGAAGATCAACATGAAGTTAAATCCTAAGAAATGCACTTTTGGCGCTACAGAAGGCATGTTCCTGGGATACTTGATAGAACCAGATGGCATTAAACCCTGCCCAAAAAAAACAGAGGCCGTCATCCAACTTCCTTCGCCACGCACGTAGAAAGAAGTTCAGTCTCTGAATGGAAAACTAGCCGGGTTAAACAGATTCCTGTCCAAGTCAGCGGATAAATCACTCCCACTCTTTAAAACACTCAAGAAGTGTACAAAAAAGGGAGAATTTCGTTGGACTGCAGAAGCAGAAGAAGCTTTTACACAGCTCAAGCAAACTATAGCAGCGCTTCCCAAGCTAGTCGCACCCCGGCCAGGAGAGGAGTTAATTGTCTACTTATCCGCGACTCATGGAGCAGTCAGCGCAGTGCTACTGACGGATAGGAATTCAGTACAAACACCGGTATATTTCGTGAGCAAAGCGCTTAAGAAAACGGAGATTAACTATAGCCCAATGGAAAAATTGGTCTTGGCATTAGTGTTTGCCGCCAAAAGATTGCGCAGGTATTTCCAAGCGCACCCAATAGCGGTGATCACAGATCAACCTATCAAGCAAATTATCTCCAAACCAGATGCATCGGGGCAATTACAAAAGTGGAGTGTGTTACTAGGCGAATATAACATCTCTTACAGACCACGCACTGCGGTCAAAGGGCAGATCCTAGCAGACTTCATCATCGAGAAACCAGACACCGATGTTGCACCTCCACGGAGTGAGGTAGAGATAGAGGAACCATGGATCCTGTTCACGGATGGATCTTCATGCGTGGATGGGTCAGGCGCAGGCCTTATTCTCACCAATTCGGAAGGAATGGAATTCACTGACGCACTGCGTTTTGAATTCACAGCCACGAACAATGAGGCAGAGTATGAAGCCTTAATTGCTGGATTACGCATTGCAACTCGAATGGGTGTACGCAACCTAGAAGCAAATGTGGACTCCAGACTAGTAGCCAACCACGTGTTGGGTGAATATGTGGCCAAGGAGGATAACATGGTTCAATACCTCGATAAGACCAAGTCGCTAATCCAGGGTTTTGACAGGTTCACTATTAAACAAGTTCCTCTGGGGGAAAACAAAAAAGCGGATGCACTAAGTAAGATCGCATCTACAAGCTTTGCACACCTGTCAAAACAAGTCTTGGTGGAGATCTTAAAGAACAAGTCCATCTCGGAAATGGAGGTATCCACGGTGATAGAAGAGCATGATCCTACGTGGATGACCCCTATCATCGAATTTATAAGCAAATGTACACTACCCCAGGAGCAGAAGGACGCTCGAAGGATACGGCGCACAGCGCAGAGGTTTGAACTCCGAGATGGTATCCTATATCGGCGATCTTTTCTACAACCATGGCTTCGGTGCGTTGGACCTCTTCAGGCGGATTACGTACTCCGAGAGATCCACGCCGGTTCATGCAGTATGCACTCAGGATCACGGTCCATTGTAGCACGAGCCTTGCGATCAGGGTACTACTGGCCTACGATGCACCGTGATGCGCGTGATATGATAAAGAAGTGTAATGACTGCCAAGTTCATAGACCCATCCCGCGCCGACCACAGCAAGAGCTAACACCCATCACTTCGCCATGGCCATTCTACAAGTGGGGTATCAACATTGCTGGCCCCTTTCCTGTTGCAACAGGAGGATTGAAATTCCTTATTGTGGCAATAGATTACTTCACTAAATGGATTGAGGCAAAAGCAGTGGCAACGATAACAGGTAATCAAGTAAAACGATTCGTTTGGGAAAACATAGTATGCCGCTTTGGATTACCTGGGGAAATCATCTCAGACAACGGAAAACAATTCCGTGACAACCCGTTCAAAGACTGGTGCGCACAACTAAATATTACACAACACTTCGCGTCAGTGAAACACCCAAAAACCAATGGTTTGGTTGAGCGCGCAAATCGCAGTCTAGGCGAAGGAATCAAAGCGCGACTGGACAGACACAAAGGAAGATGGGTGGATGAGCTGTCGCATGTTTTATGGGCACACCGCACGACTATCAAGGTTAGCAACGGAGACACTCCCTTTTCTCTTGTCTATGGGGCAGAAGCCGTCATACCAGCCGATATTGGGATGCCAACTATTCGTACAGCGGAAGTTAATGTTGCAACAAATGATGACGAGCGGTGTATAGACTTGGATCTATTAGAAGAAAGGCGTGAACGCGCAGCGATACGTGAAGAAAAAGCCAAGTCAAAAATGAAGGGATACTACGATGCTAAAGTTCGAAGCACTTCATTCAGAACAGGCGACTTTGTATACCGCGCTAATGATGCAAGCCACGCAGAAGACACAGGAAAGCTTGGACCAAAGTGGGAAGGACCTTACGAGGTCGTTGAAGCACTAGGAAAAGGCGCATACAAGCTGCGTGACATGGATGGCCATGAGCTACAACGCACATGGAACATTTGCAATCTCAAGAGATGCTATCTTTAGGAAATGCTACGGCCCTATACACGGATACCTCCGCACTTTAATAAGTGCTCAATAAATATCGGTGTATTTATATTTTTTGTTTCAATTAGGGAAATAGTTTTTTTTTTTTTTTACAAAACCTTGCAAGTATTAATAAAATGTTGCGGTTTCTAGCTAACTCCGCGACACACTTTCTTTACATTGTTATTTACAAATTATGTATGTCTCAATGTTGTGGTTACATTACCTTTTGCCTACATGGCGTGCATGCACTTATTAAAACCCACGATGGTAAAGGATGAGTAAACCTACTAAATAACTCGTTGAGTAAGAGGGTTACAAACCCATCAACATTGGATCACGTATCCTTGTTAAACACCTTACGCTCAAGACGTTGGCGTTAGTTCATTGCGCACCCCACGACGGATGCGCAACATTGCACACTGTGCGCGTTTAACAACTTAGGAGCCAAGACTCTTGACCCCTTAAAATGATATTTATAGCACGCTGCATATCAACCCATACACTTGTAAATTTCATGAACTTCATACACGATTATGGATTCTTTATAAATTTTCTTAAGTAACGGTTTGATTCTTAGGCATAGCACGAATGTCTTTTATGCAAAGAAAATGCCTAAGTACAAACTTTCAAAATCACACTCATTAACGAACCACGAGTTCATACAATCTCTTTTAAGTACGTTTGGATAACAGTTTGACTCTTGGATATCTTTTATGCAAAGACAAAAAACTAAGTGCAAACATTAGAATACAAACACACGTACAACTCAACTTGATTTTATTATAATCCATGAGTTTATACAAAGACATAGGTTGTACATACAAAATTGTTCATTTATTGTGAAGCAGAAAACAATAAGGAGCCTAAAAACAAGAAGTACGCCTGAGCTTGGAGCTACTACTATGGCCTGTAGCGTTCTTAGCACCCCCAAGCTTCCTCAACAGCTCAACATCACTGGGTGATACTGTTGGCACGCTAACGGGCACTCCATCGGACCTGGGGAGATGAGCCGCACCGACGCCACAAAGGATGGCCTTCCCTTTTATACCCTTCTTCTTAGCCAATCTTATGGCATGGGCTTCTAAAGACTCCTTAAGGGGAATTTCCCTCTCAAGAGCAAAAGGGTTGGGAAGGTCATGCAGGCGCGCAAAGATAGGAACCTGCAACTGCGACACATCAGGTTTCAGGAAGTAGTCAAGCTGAGCCTCAGCGTCTTCTGCTGTGTGCCTCGCCAAAGTCAACCCCTCCATGATCACACCGATGGGATAGTCCTGGTCGCGCTCCAAGCGGGCAATATGAGAAAGCTCGCACAGCTTCATTTTCTCCATCGCAGTGACCAGCTCAGCATAAGAGTTAAGGTTATAGCCTGGCACTTCTGCAATGGGCACCATCAACAGCTTGCGCTCGTGCAACTCTTCCATAGCCTCCGCCTTGCCACGCGCTAAGGCGCATTCCACAACCTCCCCGAAGGCAGTTACCACTTCGGGGGACTCTAAAGTGCTCAGCGCAGCCAGACGAAGGCCATGACTGATTAGCCACCTGCGAATAAAACAATATAAGACAACAAGTTTAAAGGAAGTAAATGTATAGGATTCAAAGGAGAAAGGGAATCAAAATATTACCTGTGTTCGGCAATGGAGGATACTAAGTGTGGGTACAGCTCCTCATCATACTCCACGCTCAGCTTCTCCTCCTGCTTATCTAGCGCAGCCTCCACAGTCTTTCTAAACTCATCCAGCTGAGAGAAGTGCTTGCTCATGTTCTGCTCCATGTATTTCAATGCCCATAGACAAGTAGACTTGTATTGATCGCAGGCAGAACGCTCTTGGCTCATTTGCGCCTAGAGCAACATCTTCTCGTCAGCAAGCTTCCGAGCATATGCGTCTGTTGACGCCAACTCAGCTTGAGCACTAGCCAGCTGCGCCTTCAGTAAAGAGATCTCTTCATCCTTCTGTGCAGAACGGCTACTCTCACCTGAGTAGCCCGTTTTCACCTGAGCGATCAATGTGGCTTGGTGCGCAGCAGCTAGCTCTAACTCCTTCATCAGCTGATCTAGCGCCTTGGGCTCCGCCTCTGCGCTCTTCTGCGAAGGCTCCTCAACGTGGACAGCATCCCCAGTTGGCTCAGTTGGATCAACACTGCACGTTAACATAAGACGGACGTTACTCTATATCATTAATGCAGTGCGCGAATAGAAGAAAATTACGAAGCACAAGTCAAAGTACTTACTTGGGGAGCGAAGTGTCACTCAAATCCATGTCAGCAGCAGTGGCTGACACGTCTAATGATGATGGCTCACCGTCAACGATACGGCGCCTTCTTTTCGGTGAGCTTGCGCCATCATCACCAGACACTCTCCCGCGCTTTCTCCCTTGGCTGCTCTCCTCTGGCTCAAAGATCTTCACGCTCTCTGATGAAGATGAGCGTGATTCCTCGGCCTCTGGAGATGGCTCCAGAGATGGGGGTACACTGTGCACAGGAGTAACCTGCAACACCACTTGGGGGGAGTTTTCTGGCTCCTCCAGTGCGAGTTCCATAGTCCGCCCCGCGGTAGCTGCCATAATGGGCGTCTCGCCTTCTCTCAGAGGGCGCACTCCTACCGTCAACAGCTTGGGCTTCTCCAATCGCACCACACTGAACAAGTCCATCTCTGCGCAGCAAACATACACAAAAAACAACAAAGGTTAAATAAGCAATACAAGGAAAAGAGCGCTTACAATATCAAGACAAACAGAGTGAAGGACAAGCACCCACCCCGACCATCCTCGTTCAAAAACGTTGGCACTTCTGTCTCCGGTTGGAAGTAGTTACGACTGATGCCCATATGCACCAGGAACTCTTCCGGGTACGCACGGATAGGGATACGGTTGGTATTTATAGTATCCGCATCTTCTGCACTATATGCGCCATGGAGTGGGCGCTCATCCTTCGGCCGTGACCTCTGAGTATAGAACTCAAATTCCCATGGGAAAAAGGCCTTATCGACCCAGAAAAATTTCTCCCTCCAAGTCCTTAGGGCGTCTAACTTTTCCGTGTAACATTGCAAGCGCCCTGCGCACTTGGAAAAGAACACCCACCCGTTTGACCACGACGTGTGGTAAAACGCGCGGAATAAATAGATGGTAGGGTTAATCGCCAATAGGCGACAATTTACTTCAAAATTTGTTATTTTTGCTGCACCTATGCAGTGCAGCTGGGAAATATGAAGGCGATAGAAGCTTAAGATATCGCAAAGAAAGAGCCAAATGGGCACGCGTTGATTCGCGAATTCGAAAAAACGCGTGTATACCCCCACCTTCCCTTCGGGGAAGTCCGCTATAGACGCATCCGCATCCGGAACTTCCGGATGCAGTGCGAATGGGATATAATAATCCGAGGTGAACTGACGTAGTTCCTCCTCGGTTATATCGGACGCAATCTCAGTTAATTGAAGAACCATTGTTACAATAAGCGCACGCGCTGTTACCTAAAAGGTTGTTGATTTCTTGTTAGCTGTTTTGAAGGTTTGACAATGGTGGAAATGTGAATTTTTACTGTGCTAATCACAGTGAAAGGAAGGCGANTCCTCGGTTATATCGGACGCAATCTCAGTTAATTGAAGAACCATTGTTACAATAAGCGCACGCGCTGTTACCTAAAAGGTTGTTGATTTCTTGTTAGCTGTTTTGAAGGTTTGACAATGGTGGAAATGTGAATTTTTACTGTGCTAATCACAGTGAAAGGAAGGCGATGGTTTATATAGGGTTACCACGCCCATAGATGGTTGACATGTGTAACCCACTTGCCCCAATCGTGTGGCTAGGAACTCAAAGGGTACAGCACCTTTTGCACTTTCCCACATTTTTCGAGGTTAGTTTTTTGGATTTATTTGCACTAGATTCATGGTATATTCTTTTTGGCGGGAAAGATTTGAAACTTATGCCTGATAGTCTAGCATCCGCGGTTGCACCGTGTGCATACTAGACTGGGGGGACATGATGACGTATAGTCCGCACTCGGGTCACGAACCCGACCAATGGACGCTACTACACTCAGGCCCATCACGAATGGGCTATAGCAATAGTGGTTTGGGCTTATGAAGACCCAAACCCAAAGTTATTTATGGTCTTGATATAGGATATCTCTTATTTATGAGATATGTATCAAACGATCGACTTAGACGGGATACGCCGAAGAGTGAGGAACACGAAACCTACAAGGATTTCGTGTGTATATAAAGGGCATCACGGCTCTCATTGAGGTATCATCTAATAACCCTAACTCTTCCACAAACCCTAAAAACTGATTACTTACTCTCACGCCGGAGGATAATCGTGGGAGACAATCCCACGATAAGCCTAACGGTGTCTTTTTGTTTTCTTAGTGCGCAGGTCTCAAGCATTACAATCGAATTGATACTCAAAACAAGGAACGCCCAACTTTTGTATCAACAGTGAGGGTTAGACATATATCTTGCATCTGTAAAACCAACTAGACTTGTATTTGATGGGTTAGTGAAATATAAACCCATATCCTTTGTACCTTGAAGATACCAAAATATTTGTTTTACTCCATTTGAGGATTATGCATCGTTAAAACCTTACTAGATAAAACCCAATGGGACAAAATTCTAGTGAAGGAAAAAGAGTACATAACTCCATTATACACTTGGGGATCTTGCCTCATTAAAAACCTTGCCGGAAAACTCTGTGGGGACAAAACCGTGGTCAAGGGAAAAAGAGTGCAACACGTATCTTTTCTCCCCCTGATTATCACATCACTTATGCTCATTGAATCAGTGAAATGCACCTTAAAGTGTTTTGATAGAATCACATGAATAAATATTCTCTACATTTTGTTCACATATCCAATTTAAGGATTAAGATACATCATACATCTCATTCAAGTACATCCTTGTACTTCACATATACACAATCTAGTATAGCGCATTTAAATTGATATTTGTGATCATCATCTTTATAAATCAAGGGAGTTTTTTCAACATCATGTGACCTCATAAACATGAATGTCATTTATCCATATAAAGATAGTTAGCATCTTTCTATAGTTTTCATGATGCACAAAATTTTCATCCTTAAGATGTTCAATTCGCAATAAAAACTAACTTTGTCTTATGTTTCAAATTCAATTTTCATGCATTTAATCACCTTTACAAACTATATGAAACTTAAACCATATGCAAATCAAGATCTCATAATAAAGTTTCATAGGCAAACATAGTTTTTTATTTGGCACAATACTATAGACTAATGCAATTATAACACATATGCCCAAAACATTATTAATTCAACATAATCAGGTAGTGTTCTCGAGAACCTTTGTCATATGGTTTTAAAAATTAATAATCACTAGCATGCTTCATGCATTTAATATCCAATAATAAAATATCAACATCACATGAGCTCTATTCGTTTATCTTTTAGACGCATATCAATTAGTATTATATTGCCAGACTTAAATACATTATTGGATCCACCACATGAGAACATGTCTCGTTATGATCATTTTCATGTCTTTACGAATATATTGTGTGCCATTAGTCATGCCTTAAATACAAAATTTTCAATACTTTAGTTTCGCTTTCTCATAAAGACCAATTTATATCCAATAATTTACATATTCATATGTACGGACTTCAAGTCCCAGTAACCATGTCTCGTCATAAGAGACTGTGGAAAACTAGAAGGGGGGTTGAATAGTTTTACGTCTTTTTAATTTATAAAAACCTTGTTTATCAAAACACCAATTCGAACTTTATGTTTCACCAATAGATTTGCACAATTATAAGTAACGATATCAACAAGTATATGATATGACAAATGTGAAAGTAAGTAAATAAGTAAAGAGATAGAGTTGGAAAAATGGCACCGTGAGACAAAGGATTTATAGTGGTTCGGCTACGAATCTCCTCTTCGTCCTACTCCACTCCCCGAGCACCTAACTCGGGAGTTTTCTTCACTATGTCAACAAGCTCCCTTATGGCGGAGAAAACCTTACAC
>LBNU01012930.1:4674-16883 GCA_014162995.1 Artemisia annua | reverse complement strand
TTGTGATGGACCTAAACACACCTTGTGTTGTTGATACTTTGAGTAATATTATTAAGCACGCGGAATTTACTTAACAACACTTAGAAGACAGTTTATATGATGTATTGTGAGTGAGTATAGTTGTATGTAACACAAAGCTTCAATATTATTAATGATAATAATACGAGTGATCTTAGCTATCACTAGGGTTACACCTTGAAGCTCTCTAGGGTAATTCGTTCCTTAGACAATGACCTAGGATCTCCTTTTATAGAACAAGGAGTCCTGTACAAGATAAGTATTAAGCTATCTAAATAGAATATACACAAGATCTATTCTATACTTATCTATACACGAATACATCAGTTATCTAATAAGCAGTGGTAACTATATGTACTAGCAGTTGGTATGAGTTTCCACTGCCAGTGCATCTTCAGCAGTGTCTTCCACAAGCCTATCAGTGGTAACTGTTAGCTTTATTCCCAACAATCCTCCCCTAAACTTATGATTTCTCTGTAAATCACTACTTCATTGTATGTTTTATGCATGTATTAAACATGTTACTCTAATATTTGGAACACAACTATTGGACAAGTAGACTCAATATGACATTATCAACATAAGTGTAAGTTATGATCCAATGTATATTATTTTCATCTACAAAGGATGTAAATATTTTCATATCAATCTAGTGTGATTGAGTATGTAGATTCAAGACTATATCTTTTGTTGTAATTTGATATAATCTTGAAACTAAACAAATAACAATCGAATTTCTTGTCCTCACTTAAAAACATGTCAATTAGATTTGATAAATATATCGACCATAATTTGAATAATGAATTGATATAATATCAAGATCTTTCTTGACCCTTACGAACACTCATTTAAAATAAATAGACATTTTGATAGTGTGTTCCATTAATCCTAAGATTATTTATAAGTGAGGTTAGTGAATGATTGAAAGTTGACTTATTACTACATGATTGTTGTATGTTTTGTTTATGTGAAAAACTATTCATTGTTACGTATAATAAACACACTTAGATTTTGAAAATACTTTTTCTATTTATATAACTACTAATGTTTTAAAATGATTCAATTTCTCTTATTTAAACAACCTAAGGTAAAACAAGGTAATTTGTTGAAAATATTTAAGTGTGTTGTTGAGAATAGATTAAATTGTTTAAAATATTTAGGTGACTAGATTTAACTCATTTACAAGATGTTTGAGTAACATTAAGTCATCTATACCTATATGTAATGCAAGCATAATATAGCAATCCTAACGCAAGAAAACTAGCATAAGATCTAGTTAAGTATAAACCGGAAAACTAGCTATAAACTAATAGGGCACATATGCTTAGATATACAATTAGCTAACATTCAAATAGCACCAATCATCTAATGTACTCTATTAACAAATTAAGACAAAAAGAAGTTCATATAATCATATAGCATAACACATAAAAGCACTTGTCGTCGTTTTGTGTATTATATACAATAATGTTTAGATAGCTCGATTTTATTTGAAAAGAAAATAGTTTCCTCCCCATTTTAATGATCAATATTTTAAAAATATGAATACTTAAATTTTCAAAGATACACCAACTAGGAATGCCCGAATTGAAGGAAAAGGTAAACTACAAGTTTTACGTTAAAACGAGACACAAATTTTGGACCACCGTGTAGTATTTTGCCTTTCTGACAAATTTAACTTTGAAATGATTATTTTAAAGTATTTTTAAAAGAAAGTAGACTCAATTACCTTTAAAACGCCGGGTGGCACAACTTCTACGGAGTTACGGTTAATTTTATATGATTTTTCAAAGTTTCTGAAAAACTGACGAACAGACAGGCGGACCCCTTAAATATCTAAAGGGACCGCCTAGTATTTAAAGGGGCCGCCCAGACAATTAAAGGGGCCGCCCATCTGGTACTTAAATATACATTTTTTGTTAAAAATTATTTTCTAACTTTGCGGAAATGTGTGAAACTTTCTGAGTTTAATACCGAACATATAACACTTATTTTAAGCATAATTTTATTTCGAGCTAGTATAATTAGTGTATATAACATCAAAACTAATACAAGTTAATCAACAAAACACTTTTCATATTTAATCCTCCTTAATGGGTAATTGGATACATGGATCGTACTCAATTTTTAAAACCATTTGTTTTGAAAATTAGAGCGACGTGGCTCTTGATACCAACTGTGGAAAACTAGAATGAGGGGTTGAATAGTTTTACCTCTTTTTAATTTGTATAATGTTTATTTGAAAACCTTCAATTAGAGTTTAGTATGAAAACAACATATAATTANCAACACAACTACACAAGATCTATACACAATATACACAAGCAATATACAATACTTCTTAAACTTGAGGTTGAAGGAGTATTCTTCTCTTGCACTTTGGATGATGGTGGATGATGAGGGATTGAATCACTTGAAATAAGGATTAGTAATCTAATGATCAAAGGGTTTTGGAAGATGTTTAGAGAGATTTAGGTCTGAAAATTTTCGTGCAAGAGGTGAGGAAAAATACCAGATTTAAGGTGGTATTCATAGGGAAAAATTCTGACATTTTCTGACACAGGAGCGTGGCCGGTCCCCTTAATTGTGGCCGACCCCCTTAAAATTAAGGGGGCCGCCCAGCTGTAACGGCCAGATTTGTTTGTCTTTAGTGGGGAAAGTTTATTTGGTGAAAAACTAACTGATTTTGGTTAAAAATTTGAATTCATATATTTAGTATGATTAAAAAATTTTTGTTTATTACCAAAATTGTTTTTCAAAAATATATAATATGTTTATATAATTAAATAAACTTTGTATTAATTAATTAAATACCCCTTTGATCATGAGATGTATTAAGCACTTGTTTATTCATACCTTAAGTGATTAAGTTGGATATAATGATATAAACTAGCTTAATACTTGTTTACGTAGTAATCTTACGTTTAATGATTTTACATTTTGTGATCGTCAAAACGTAGAGATATCGAAAAATATAAATAACGTTTTTACGCATTATTTATGTCAACAACTTAGTAGATTTCTCCTGGATCAACAAGAAAATAATGCATCATTTATGATTAACTTTGTTCCTTTAGGTAACATAATGCATGAAAACTTTGCCAGAGTCATTAATCAAGTTGCTAGTACCAAAAATTGTGTTGACATTTGCATTTGCTACATGAAACTCATATAAATATTTTTTGTTTTTCAAAATGGGATTTGTTGTTCAACTATCAACTAGACACTCGTCTTCACCATTTTCCAAATCGCTTTTCATATCCTTGAACATATAAAAAATAATGAACAAAATGAATAAGCATCTCATGGTATAACTTTAAAGAAAGACATTTCACTAATAAAACTCAACATATGAATAACAATGCGAAAAAAATAAACCTAGCTTTTTCAAAAATTAAACCTTAACATTTATTTATTAAAAAAAAAGAAAAAAAAAACCTAAATGAAATGTCATGGCATTGCTAATTATTATTTCCATCGTTTGAAAAGGAAGTAACAACGTCTTCGACATCTTCAAAAAAATTTGAAGAGTCGAAGTGCACATCAGGATTTGACTCATCATCATTCAAATTATCAATGAAGTTTGTTTCAATATCATTTCCTTTCTTCTTGATTGATGCTTGATAAAGGTCAACAAAGTGTTTGGAGGTACGACACTGTTTTGACCAATGATTTTCATGGCAAATGCATGTTTTCCTTTTTTCATATGAGTTTCATGTAGCAAATGCTTGATGTTGCATGTTTTCCCTTTTTCATTTTTACCATCACGATGCCACACAATATTCTGACCACATCCACGACCACGTCCTCTCACATTTGATGTCACATTCGCTTTAGGTAAAGCAGTAGAACCAATGGGGCGTGCTTGATGATTTTCATCAAAAGCTCATGAGAACGGATGTTAGTTCATGATACTTTTGAAACCACGTTCTCGATATTGTTGTTGTAGAAGCATGTTTGAAGCATGGAAACTGGAAAGTAGAGAAAGTTTTTTATAACATGTCATTATCAGTGATATTTTTCTCTGCATAATTTTAGTTGAGATGTGATACCGACATTGCGGAATTGTACTTGCTTACACTTTTAAAATCTTACAACCGGAGGTGCCTCCAATCATAGCAAGATTTTGGAAGAATTACTTGCTTTTGATGGTCAAATATTCTTTTAAACTTTGCCACAATTCTAACAGGTCTTTCACCGTTAAGTATTCCTTTTTGAGGTCCTCGATCATGAAGACGGTGACGGAGGAATATCATTGCTTTGGCTCGCTATTGTAAAGTGGCCTTAAGGTTTGATTGATTCTCCCAAATTTTTAGCAGTTAGATGGATCTCGGCATCAAAAGTCTAAGAGACACTTACCTAAAAATGTCAAGAATAACAAAATCCACATTTGAAACGTTTGCATTTGACATCTTAACTACAACAGAAAAAAGAAAGGAAACACGTACCCTTTAGAAAAATTGCACCTTATTTATTTATTTATTTATGTCTGATAATGCTACGGTTATCTAAAAGAATAAGCCAATTAACATCAATGTTGGTTACTGATATTATTATCCCATTAAAAACGTAAGTGCCAATGTGCCATAACACATTATAAAAGATGTATTATAGGTAGTCACTTCAATTAGATTTAGTTAAAATATATTATAAAAACAAGAATTAAAAGATTGGTAAATAAGTGATTTAGTCAAATATCTGGAAAAATGATGTTCAAAAAAAAAAATCTGAAAAAAAAAAGAAAAAAAAAAAAAGAAAAAGAAAAAAAAAAGAAGGTACTATCAAAGGATTGTCAATTTAACAAGTTGGCTGACCACTACAACCATAAACATACTATCAATCAGTTATTATCAATTCGACAAAAACAAGAATGTCATGGTCATCAGTTTGAGATATGTTCGATTTGAACTTGAGGAAATCAACACTTTGCGTTTCATGTAATTCATGACACATTAAAATTATTAACTAGAGGATTTACCAAACCCGTGACATGAAATTAGAGGTTATAGTTTCAATCGATTAACTTATGAAATGAATAAATATGTAAAAGTGTAACGGAATTATTTTCTTAATATGCATTTGATTAAATTTCACTTTCTAGCTGTGACATGCAAAATGATATATCTACAATAGAAAGCATGTTTCCTAAACTTGTTTAAAATTACTCAACTTAACCAAGACTTAATTAAGTCTGCTGTTATCTGAGTAAAAACCCTATGACTACACGATCCCATGTCAATGTTGCTTGGATAGAGCCACTGAATTTAATCATCTTTAAGCCACTGACAATATTTATCTGTCTTGAACATGGGACTATAACACACATTCTGGATAAAATATTTGAGGTGCAATTTTGTTTCTTTTAATAACCATGGCATTCGATCTAAAGATCTTTTAGAACGGGTTTACTTATCGCCACATATATTCAAATAGGTTTCAGCTCTCCATTTATGTAAAGATAGTTGTGGCCACTTCAGAGTCGTTTGCGTCAAACATGATTCGAACTTGACATCTCACATCTTGATTATGATAGTGTATAAGAATTTATTAGTTAACTTAAGAAATTGAAGGTGTTCTTTCATGCTTTAGGAGTCCAATAGCTAAAATGCTATTCAAAGTCAAATTTAATAGGCACAGTCGCGCACAGGCAATTGATTCATAGTTTTTCATTTATCTGCACACATGAACTTGTTTGTGTTGGCAGTGAAAAACTATGAAATATGAGAATAATATATGTGATTTCTTAAACCAAAGTTTGGCCAGAATTTGAAATATTGAAAGCGAGATGACACAAAGTTAATTTGGTGCAATGTACACGCTAAATAGACTCTCAACCACAAAATCTTGAACCTTGGTAGTTTTTTAGGTTAAAACACATAAGGGAAACGTTAATAATTTGATTAATCAACCTGTAATATCTTATCACAAGTATTGTGAATTTGTGATGTAGTTAAATTTGGAAAGAAATCTATTTGAAGAAATAAAGCATGTCTTAAAGTGTTTTATCTATTCTTTTATAGAAAGAAAAAGAAAACAGTTTTGCACTGCTTGTAGTTCATCATTTACTAGAGTCAGGATCAAATAATTATTGTTTGAACTCTATTCAGAAATGAAAGTTACTCCTTTAATTTTTCATTACTTATATATCTCACGCACATATTACCACAAAACATATTTTTTGTTGCTTAACATGATCAACATTAAAGATGATAGTCTACCAAAACTATTAAAGTGCCCATGTTTTTGTGGATTCTTTTAAATGTACAACTAGATACACAGGTCACAGGTGTAGAGAACCAGTGTTTCCTCGTCGATTTAAGACCGTCGAGGAGTTGAATAAGTTTGTAATAGAACTTCTTCAAGATAAAAGTCATCAATGACAGTTGATAGTTATATTGATTAACATTACTTACATGGATAAGGTGTGGATCAATTTAGTACGTCTATAATGGCATAATGCACATTTCTTAAGTTTTTAAAATAATGAAAAATAAAGAAATAAGAGATAAATATTTTCAGCCTAATTTTAGAAAGAAACATTTTACTACAAAATCACTAAATAACCATTCTTTTTCAGTTCATTTCCTTTTTTCCCCTCCTTAAGTCTTAAGTCATAGGAGCATTACCATTATCATTTAAATGTTTAGATCAAAATTTCCTTTCTCAAAAGGATTTCCAACGTGATAGTCGCTTGTAACTGCATAAGACACAAGTACGAGATAACTGAATTTAGGATAGCTTAAAATGATCAAGCCTAGCTTCTCCAAGCCGGTGTGCATAGGTATGCGACTTGTACTCAGCCCAAGTAAACGGTTTATACACAAGTGGTGTATTTCGTTTGACTAGCTTTGGTGGACAAGTGATGGTCGCGTGTGGTGGAGGTCCACCAAAGAACACCATAGACAATCGAGACTCAGTGGTTGATGTGTTAGCCATGGCTCTATGTCTTACACTTATAAACCTTCCATTCGTCATAGCCTGTTTAATGTTATCAAAAAAATTAAGAAGAGGCTTTGTTAGATGCGAATAGTAATTAGCTAAAAAAAAAGATGCAAATAGTACACTACTTAACTAAATATATTATGTTTGAAAGATGGTATGCAAACCACAATACTACATTAGTGATGCACAAGCTACAATATTTAGGGGCAGGAGTAAATGAGTCGAGCTGCTCATGAGCTACTAGGCTCGCTAAAGGCTCGACTCGACGTTGAGCCAATGTTCAAGCTTAACATGAGATTCTTTTGATAAACAAATTTTTAACATTTTGACTTTTAGGAAACTACGTAACTAAAAACCTAATTTTAGTTTATAAATGAGTTAGGTCTAAGTCGAGCTTGAGCCTTAGAACCAACTCGCGAGTCTAGCTTTAAAAACAAGGCTCGAAACGAGCCAATCCCGTCTCAAATATTAAATGATCCGACCTTAAAGGCTCCTTACAATTGTTTGTTTAGACGTCTACTCGACAGTTTAGATTAATACCTTTAAAAGGTCTCCAACAATGACAAAAAAAGCACGTGGGTCCGGGGTTACTGGTAGCCACTGGCGACTGTCACCCAAGGAAACCTGAAGGCCAGGAACACCATTGGATGCAAGAAGTGTCAAGATCTGAGGGTCAGAATGCTCTCCAAACCCAATTGGATTGGCATCATGTTGAAAAGGGTGAGTGACACATGGATAGTGATTGAGTCGTAAGAGCAAGTCACTGTCATCTTCTGTGAGCAAAGTGGTGAACACTGAATGTGGAACCCCACCTATCCCTTTAGCCATCAACTCCAGTATATTGCATGCAACACCCTTCACTGCTTTTACGTAACTATTTACCCTACAACTGTCATATATATCAACATAATCTAAGTGAGTATCATTTTATATAAAGTAGTAGTAAAATAAAAGAAATCAGTAATCCAGTACTCTAGTTGTACAAAGTAACAATGATGGCCACTTATTACTTATTAGGAAAATTTTCAACTACAATGGCCACTTATTACTCATAGCTTTTATAAGACCATAATTTCAATTTGACACAGTATGTTACAGAATATANGTAGGCTATGTTTGTCGCATAGCTTTTTAGAGCTTTTTTGGGCGATGAGAGGTGGGCAATGAACTTTTTAATTTTTAGTGTTCGTTTGGCAAAAGAGCGGTAAGCTTTGCTATTTTTTTACGAAAACTCATTTTTCAAATTTTTTTTAAGAAGATATGAGCGGTGACCAGTGAGTTATGGCTGCTGCTCACAGCTCACTGCTACTTTTGCAAAAAAAAATAGCGGTAGTATAAATACAGATAGCTAAAAGCACGTCACTAATTACTACTCCTTATAAGATCTCATAACAAGATTCGTGGTTTATAATGAAAATAATTTCTAAAGGTTTGATACCTTGATGTATGATAAAGAGTTGTGCAACTTATATCTAAATGTTTATATAGTTTAGCTAGCTAATAAGTCTCCTACATATCTGAATGTTTCATGATTTATATCGGCATTTCATCATATTCATCAACAACGACAATAACATGAGAGTGAATTGATGTTAACATGCTTCTTCCATTAAATAATAATTGTTCATATTGAGATGCCCTAATATAATTGTTCATATTAGATACCGTAAAATAATTGTTTACTTTATATTTCTTACAATTAAAATAGACTTTAGAGTAGGGTGTCATTTTTTTTAATCACTATCAGTTTCACATCATAAAAAACATTTTGTTTATATTTTCTTTTAACTTTCTCTTAACTATTTAGAACACATTCTCTCTTTTCCATTATTTTTTTTAAATAACCTTAAAACACAAATACCACACAACGATCATTAAATAATACTCTCTGATCTAAATAACTCGGTCTCTTTTCTTCTTTTTAGAGACTTAAATGCCGCTCGAGAGTTTTTTTATGATAGCATATTTTCCCGTAAAAGTTGGTGTCACTTTTCCGCAAGAAACATCTTTATCCGCAAGAGAAGTGACACCAACTTTCACGGGAAAAGAGAGAATGTGTTCTAAATAGTTAAGAGAAAGTTAAAAGAAAATATAAAGATTTCCCGCAAGAAACATCTTTAATTTATCCGGCATGATTTCCCGCTTCATACCTCACACACTTAGTGGGTAAAGACATATTTAGGGCCCGTTTGTTTTAGGGGAATAGAATGAAAGAAATGGAATCATTTTCAAAACAAATGTTTGGTTAACAAAATTATAGGGAATGACAATTAAAATAGTGCATGGATACCCATAGAAATGATACCATATTAAATAGGTGGGTGTGATCTTTTCTTTATTACAAGTGGGCCCTACCACTCACATAACACAACTTGCCACTCAACTTTTCATTAACAAATTTTTAATACCAAACATTACTTTTCAAACAATCATATCCATTATCATTCCACTCATTTATTAAATCTATACCCATTGTGATTCCATCAAACAAACCAAACGGCTCCTTAGTTTATAGAGTATTTAATTAGCGATATTTCTTAAAACTATATGCATTTTAAAAATAGATATTTATTATGAAACCTATAGACTATTATTAATTGATTTGATCTGATTGTTGCTTGTACATGCAGATGTTTTGATTTATCACATTTACACTGCCTGGACATTTCCTATCTACCTCTGGTCCGTACGTTTCAAAGTCGTCTTTGAAGCCAACATGCTTATTTCATGTTAAACGTTATCTTATTGTTTATTTCATTATGCTTGAAAATTTTGAAGTCATAATTTTATTTTAGTCTCTCGGAGCATCTCCTATGTAAATTTGATGAAAGACATTTTAAGAACAAAAAGTCATTTAAAATGTTTTTTGCAACGGAGAACATGACTTTTTCCTTCAATGACTCGAAACAAACCTCCTAACACTAAATATGTAAAGTCTAAAATCCTTCGAAAGACTTTTTTTGTATGATTGCATTTGAGACATAAGGTTTTTTATGAACAAAGTTTTACACATATTTTTATGCGTTGTGAATGCTCTTAGACACCTATAATAGCATTTCAAAGACGCGTTCTAAGCCCATTTGGCAAGTCAAAGATGCATCGTGCCTTACTACTATACACTCACCCAATTGCACGCTTCTTTGATGGTTGAAAAGCAAGACTGGGTCTTGCTCACCACCGAGTCTTAGAGGTTTGTTTTGTGTGTATGTGTGTTTATTAAATGGTTTTTGTGAAGTGTATTTGTGTCATAATTGGGGTATTTTTTGGTTTTGAAGTTAATTGTCATATTACACTAAGGGTTTGGGTCCACAATGGTCCACACAAGTACTTAATAAAATTTGTTTTTAATGTGGAGCCCACTTATTTCCATTAATAAGTCTATATCTATAAGACATAAAAAGTCTTCCTCTCCTCATTAAGACACACTAAGAGGCATAGGTCCCACATGGCCCCCACACATCTCTTAGGCCTTAGCTAACAAAAAAAAGAAACATCCCCTAAGTTGGTGGTGAAATTAGTTGTAGAGAGACAAAGCTGAGGTGGTGTAGAGGTGATAGTGATAAATGCGATCATGAGGCTTTCTTATTACACTTGCTCTTAGTTGAAGACATATATTCATGTTACTTTGTAAACATCAAGTAGGTTGCCATACTACTCCGTATCGAATTCGGATTTACATTATGTTTTCAAGTTGAGTAAAGTGGTGTAAAGAAAAAGAAAGTGATAGGATATAAAAAATAAAAAAAAAATAAAAAAAACCATTTTTTAAAGTTTTTTCTGGTAAAAAAAGTGACAGTATATCACTACTTGTATGATAAAGATTATATAATGAGCATTATTGTAACTATGTTAACTTTCTATCATTTTCCCTCCAACTTGAAAATATGAAAGTGTGTAAGTTTCGTTTACTTTCTTTCGTTTTCATTTACTTAATAACACAAATATTTTTGTATATATTTTTTTCATCACCTCACTTTTTTCTACTTCCTTTTCCTCGTCTTTACAGGAAGAAGAAGAAGAAGGATAAAAAAAGCCTTGAGAACAAAGCCTTTTGATAATTTAGTCATTAAAGAATTTATGGCAGTGGCAGACGTAGAAAAAGATTGAGGTGCATTTCATAAATATTAAAGAGTGTTAGATCATAGGTTAAGGACCAAGCCTAAATGCTAGGGTCCATTAAGTGTAGGATTATGTTAGTTTATTTTCTAAGTTACGTTTTATTATAAATAGACATAAAATCTCATTATGTAATACACAAAAACATAATCAATAATATATTTATTTGTTATCTTACAATTTCAAAATTTTATAGTATGCAATAAAAATTTATGCAGTTCCTCGACCGGCCTCTGAATTTATGTTAATGACATCTTCGACTCTTCGTGTTAATTTAAATTCACTTAAGAGGCTCATGTGTCTTAACTTTCGTGGTGCCAATTTAAGATATTTGTAGAAGTTTACGCAAGGGAGTTTTTTGACAAGTCATAAAAGTCTGAGCCTCTTATATAAGTCTAAAAGTTGTGCTAAATATGTTTATCCTAAAATATTGAACTGGTGCTTCCCTGCTCAAGTTTCGCAATGTTATACTGATCGTGTTTAGTTGTTAAAACTAGTTAAGGGTAAATATACACGGATGATGCTGACTTTTTGTTTTTGCTCATTTTAGTTACTGAATTATTTTCTGTTCAAATAGGTTACCGAACCTAATTATGAAACACGTGGCTTAGGTTGCTGAACTTATAAAAATTACATACAAATCACAGAACTTATAAACACAACATTAGGTTACTTAACTTATCAAAAAATATGCGTACATGTTACTACATTAATAATGAAATTATAAACTAGTGAACTAAATTTCATTTCCTCTAAAGTTCATTTACCTCAAGTGAACAGAAAAATAGTTCATTAGCTTGATTACAAATAGAACACAAAGTTTACTAAGCTCCGTGTATATAAGCCCGACTAGTTAACGACTTAAACATGTATGTATGTATGTATATTGTATTTGTATAAGGTAGTAAATAGGCAAAAGGATTACATATTACTAGTACCAGTGCCGTCTCTGAGTTTATGGAGGCCTAGTGCAGAATTCAGTTTAAAGACAAAAACGGGGCCTAAAATCCAAAGTAAATAATTTTCTTACAAGATAAAATGAGAAATAATCATTTTCAAAGTGTCCCGGTTTGCAATTTTCAATGTAACACTTATGTCAAATACATGAAATCACTATTATCGAATATATATAT